>JAQQZY010000020.1:13956863-13978560 GCA_030068375.1 Ostorhinchus rueppellii | reverse complement strand
GATAGATAGATAGATAGATAGATAGATAGATAGATAGATAGATAGATAGATAGATAGATAGATAGATAGATAACTTAGTTACTGCAATAAACTGCATTAATCTCAAGGGAAATTGATGACATCAGTTTAGTTGATGCCAAAATAAGCTACAATTTGTGCAAGGGACGGGGTTTGTTGTACCTGGCACCACTTGTTGCTCTGGTTTTGTGTTTGATTTTACAAAAACTCCATAAGTTACAGTGGTAGAAGTTAGCGTAGCAGAAATGCATGCTTTACTTTACTCAAAAAATGTCTTACTAAATCAGTTCAAGTCTAAAACCTTGAATCAGCAGGTATACACTATCATGACTTCATAGCACCTTCTTCTCGAAATGAAATGCTGATAATAAACATTTTTTCTTGTTCATAGGATGTTGTCTCTTTTTGCGAGTTTATCAGAGTCTTCAGGCCGTTTGCACATCAGCAGTCTAGTAAGAAATGCATCACTGATCAATATCCAATCATCTGAAAGCAGAAGGATTAAAGACACCAGATGATATGTGTTCATGTCTGTCTCAGTCACGTTAATGCAGTTCAGACTGATCGGCTCTACTTTGTGCTCCAACCAGCTCAGCTGCTGAAGGGAGACATTATGGTGAGTAACGTTTATTAGTATCATTAATATTATTATTACTACAGGTAGTGCTGAAATAGGTTTCATTAGCTTGAAGTAGAAGTCATTCTTATTATCTGATAGGAAAAGTGAAGGCCAGTAGAAGATGATATTCAGCTTTAACTGTACTTTTGTTTTCTCAAACAGTACAGTATGTATATAGTTTTAAAAAGTCTTAGATTTTTCTTTTCTTCAATATTTTTTATTATATAAGTACTTTGTTTTACATACTCTATTACATGTGTTGATAACTGATTTCTGTCTTCTTGAGATACAATATTATTGACTGGACAAATTTGGATCTTAATGTACATGTTTTTATATATTTTTTCTGACACAATTGTTTGTTTTATTTGATTTATTTTACTGTCGATGTGGATTTTGAGAAGTATGGGAAAATTATTACCGGCATTTTTAAAGGACAAAGTAGAATAGAAATAACCACATGGAGATTAAAACTTCTAAACTTCTAAAACTATCCAGTTTTGCTTTGTTAGAGCTAGAAAAATAATGTACCTCAATGTTTCTCTATGGCCGTTTTAATTAAATGAACGCCTTGTTGTAATTTATTGGTGTATTTGACAGGGACATTGTATATTCATTCACGTTTCTGCAAATGCACCAGAATGCACCAGTTTTTTACCTGCAGTCCTGGGACAGATGTTAAAATACCACAAAAATATACAAATACCTACACGCAGACGAGCATTAAAAGAGTGTTAAAATACAATTAACCAGTACGTTACACATCAGACAAAGTAGTAAAAGACATTGAATCTGAACAGTTTGTGAACTTTGGGGGTGTTCTGACAGCACATACGATTCTATAATGCCATGTCTCACAATGTATGAAAAGGTGAAAAAAAAAAAATAGTATATACCCCTTAAAAAAAAAAAAAAAAAAAAAAAAGCTTTATGGACTTCATTCTTTGCACTACACTTCTACCAAGTTTCATTAAAATGTGTGCAGTAATCCAAGCATAGTCTTGCTGACAAACAGAAGCAAAACATAACCTGCTAAGTGGCATCATAATAAAAGAATCAAATATATGTTGGTTTATAACTGAAGCAGCTACTCTACAACACAAACAGTTCATATTCTTTGTATTTGGATTTGTTGTTGGGTGTTTTTAGAGCTATTTATACCTTATCACAGTAATTATCTAACTAAAAGGCTCCTGTTTCTGTGAATAACCCTGCAGAACACAATGTACGTGTCCTTTTTCTCATTTTAGGTGGTTTGTTATGACAAAAACAGCGGGTCATCGAGCCGTCAGGTCATCTTCCGTCTCCAGTTTCATACGGGCCTGGTTCAGGGACACTCCCTCACTTTCTCTAAGGCGGACCTTGACTGTGCCAGTGAAGGTATTTATAACCTGCTGCCACACTCCGTTCTGCCCAGTGATCAATGTGTACCTAATAAATCTACATCTGCCCTTCCCCCTCCTCCTGAGTAAATACCTCAGCTAACCTTGGAACTGTTATCAGCTGAACCGGAGTCCAGGTGTGAACTGCACATGGGAATATATCCAGTCTAAAAACTTGACTGATTGTGATGTTTTTTGTTCATATTCCAGATCCTCGTTTCCCAGAAGATGGAAAAGTGGAACTACTGTTCTCTGACAGTCCTGAAAAGATTGCAGGTATTCTCACAAAAGAAGAATTTTTACTGATGTTACTGGGAAACAATAGCTGTTGGAATTTATGCATGAAACACATATAAGTGCTGGAACAAGATAAAGACAGCAGAGGAGGAACAACACAGGTGAAAAATGTGTTTCAGCTGTTTTCTGTTTGGTTTTAATCCAGAACCCAGACACATCTGCTTTCATTTTCAGAATCTGAAGATATTTCAATGTGAAAAATATTCCTGCATTTTTATTTTACATTATACCTCATTCCATGGTGGTGATTGAACACTGTGTTCAGGCAGCTGGTGAGCAAATGCTTCAGAAGACACGGAAATATCCTAATCAGTGATGGAAATATTTAGATCCTTCAGGAAAAGCTCTAAAATCTCACTGAAAATACTGTACAACAAGTAAAAGTTTGGCATTTAACCTTACATCAGCAACACTACCTAACTCTTAAAGACCTACAATTATTTTAGTGGTGACTTCCTATATCTAACCTTCCCGAAGTGGATTATCTCTACTCATTTTTTTTTAAACTCTTCTATAATTTCAGTGAAAATCAGGTATTTTCCTTGATGTAGTTTACTGATCATGTAGATGTTCATAAAGGTTCAGAGTAAATTGAAAAGTTATAACAAGATAGAGAAAACTGAAGCAAAAGTGACTCTTTCAACACAATTTATCAAAACTACATTTTTACTGATAAATCAATGTTACAGAAGATGATAGTGTTTCCGCATTCACTGTTGAGACTCTTAATATCCAAACAGGTCAAATCTTTTGCTGCTGAAAAGCTAAGGAATTGCATTTTATCTGTATTTTTTCAGTGTATTGATAGGATTACTGGTTTAGCACTTATTAAACATTTCGCACTAGTATGTTTTTAGTTGCCAGCTGTTGGGTAGGTCTGAAAAGTAAAAGTAATCACTGTGAAGTAAAATAGTTGATGCTTTTGTAGTCATATTAGTGCTGCATCTATGTATACGTAGCATTTTACTGCTGTAGAAGTTTAACGTTGAGCTGAGGTGAACTACTTTATAAACTGCCAAATAGTTACATCTACAGGAAGACATCATATTCTAGATCTTCGCATGTTTGTAGCATCACTGTTCAATAAGAATGATGAAAAACAGGCCTATTTTCAGCTTGTTTATGATGCATTTTCTAGCCAATCATAGAGTTTTTAAAGAGTTTATTTAGAATACAAAGGATAATTTCACACATTTTAACATTTGGAGATACATGGGTTTTACCAAACAGGAAGAAGATGTAAAACTGCACTAGGAAAAGTAACTAAAGCTACCGAACAGATGTAATGAAGTAAAAAGTACAATATTTGACCCTGAGATGTAATGAAGTAGAAGTATAAAGCAAGCCACAGAAAATGTAAATCCACAATTAACCCATAAAGACCCAATGCTACTTTTGTGTCAATTCCCAAATAGATTTTTCTCTATATTTAACCTTTCTTAAGTGATTTATCACCATTTATTGTAATATTATCCTCTGTATTTGAAGTTTTGTCAGAGTAAATCATGTATTGTGCTTTATTAATTCACTGATCATGTAGATGTTCAGAAAAAGCTAAGATTAAATTCAAAGGTTATTTATATCAAATCAGAAAAAAAAAATTAGGGAAAAGTTACTTTTTCAGCAAAAATTTCATTGACGTAATACAAAACTAAGTGTCTCCATCCACTGTCATTGATCCAACTCCATGGGTATTACTGGTGAATCATATTGTAGAAGATGACATTGTTTCCATGGTAACCACGGAGCCTCTGAGCATCCAAACAGGCCATGTATAATGACCATGAAAGGATGAAAAACTGCATTTTAAACCAATTATTTACATATATTGATAGGATTAATGGATCAACAGTTATTAAATATTTTAGATCAGTAGATTCTTTTGGTTGATGGTGTGTGTTTGGATCTTTATGGGTTAATGTACAAGAACCTCAAAGGTATACTTGAGTAAACGTCCTTAGTTACATTCCACCACTGGACTTGTGAATGAAAACGTTCACCGTCAGTGTTGACACAGGTGTGTGTCCAGGTGGGGGCAGTGTTGCAGAGGACAGCGTGTACAAACACTGCTCGGCTCTCAACAGGAAGCAATATGGGGGGTTTATCACACACACATATCTGACAGGAATTTAGATTGTAGATAATGTACACAGGGGACACACACACACATAAACCAGAATACACAAATACAGACACACACTTGCATAGATACGCCCTTGTAAATAATAAAGCCAAGCTATTATGTCGAGTAAATCTGAAATCAGCTGGTGTCTGTGCGTTTGGTAGGCGTCTGCATGCATGTAGTTGTTTAACTGACTACTGACCAGCTCTGCCTCTTTGTCTTCTTGGCTGCTTGTCATTTTCTCGTGCAGGCAGAGAGCTGTGGCACAACGGACGCTCTGTAACTATTGACTACGACACTTTGGACCCTCTGGTCAGAAGAGATTCATATCAGGCTGCAACTTCTGCTGCAACAGGTAGAGTACATCTTACAGTTTCCAAAGAGAAACACCTTTTCTTTCTTTCCCTTTAGGTCTTTTGCATGTTCTTTTCCCACTCTTTGGACATAGTTATGACACGGGATTTAACAGGAAAATCAGCATGCCACAGGAGATAAATAAACTGCTCTGTTCTAACATCAGGTGACCTTTACTTGCTGTTGAGCAGGGCATTCAAGCTGAAAGGCCAAGCTGCTGCTGCTTAGTTCAGACATTTAAAGGACCGTACTCCTGTTTTTGGAAGCTGTATCTTCTTAAAGGGTTAGTTTGGATTTTTAATGCAGTATTGTATGAGGTATTTAACCCTGTAAAGCCTGAACCATTGAATCATTGTCAGAATTTTTTTTTTTTAAGTGGAGCCTTTATTGGTCCATATGAACACTGTTGTTTTTTTTTTTTTTTTAAATATAAATTTCCATGTCTGAGTTTCAATTTTGTATCATATTTAATACATCAAGTCTCAATGCTCAAATATGATCATTTTTGAACAGACAAAACCGTAATATAACACAAACATGTCTAACAAATTGGTAATTCAAAATTGGCAAAGTTCTGCCTCCTTCCTCATTAATGAGAGTCTTGTCGTGTCACTGGAAAGGCCTCTGGTGAACGAATTACTCCCCCTGGTGAATTATCTGTGTACTGCATGTATCTAATTGTATACATTAGATTTTTCAAGAAAAAAAGATCACACTGATCATGTAGAAGGCTTCAAAACTCATGAATCAAATATGATAGGTTTAGTGTTATTGGGTTATCTACAGTTTATAGCCTCTTTTACACAGCACTTCTGTTCTGGGAATATTTGACTTTTCTGGAACGACGTCTGTGTAAATGAAATAGTGGGGTCATCCCACTTCTGTCACTGTTCTGTCCATTAGGATTCCGGAATGCTATGTAAAAGGAACACCTCTTATTCCGCAACCAGGGTGTGATGTTTTGATGACATGTTATATGTGCGACCTCCGCACTGGGGGGATTTAAACATGAGTGTGGGCTATGTACAGTAACAAACATATCAACGCGACAAGAAAGATGTCGAACTGGGGAGATACCGAGATCCGCAAGCTGTTGTCACTTTGGGCGGATGACTCTATCCATTCAACATCGCTATCCTCGGGGTATTTCTGATGCACAAGTTATATGTCACACTATATGCTGCGCTGTGTCACTAACCCTTTGGCTCTGGAACACAGGTCTGCTTTGTTAAAGTCCAGCCTTTCTTACCTCTGTTACTGCTATAGCTTGGTGTGAATCAGTCCATGGTGGCAAAACAGTGGGATAAGCATCTCACCATTTTTCTGGGATTTCTGTGTAAAAGTGGCTAGTTTTTAGTCAATGATCAGCACCAGTTTAAGGAAGCGAACAGGACTGCCGGCATAGAAACTACACTTATGTACTACTGTGGATGGAACACTAACATATATTTTCTAATCAGTGTCAGCGTTTGTTTCATTGTAGGGGATATTTTAGAATCATAATCAGAATACTTTATTAATCCCAGGGGGAAATTCTTACCTTGCAGAGCGCACCTGAAAACCATTATATCACATTGTTCAAAGCCACCAGACACCTTTGACCAAAACAGTAATTTTACTACACTCATACTAACGTATAAGTGAAGTGATAGATTAGTGGGAATGGTCATATCGTCACCTTCCTAAAGTAATTTCCTGAGTCACTTTTTTCAGATGTTTAAGGAAATTAATCAGGAATTGAGTATTTGATGATTTAGCCAAAAGTGATTTTTTTGTCCAAGAAAAATAAATCAGACTTCACAAATCATTTTAGTAAGGTGACAATATACGAACAAATAATAAAAAATGTGAACTGCCTCCATTGCTGGGGTCAGCCACAATTCCATCTGCGTTTCTATGGTGATGCTATGCAATGCTTGTACTAATATACAGATTTCATTCATCCATGAAACCATCCATGTTTTCTGATCCAATCTATAATCTTCTCTCAAATTGGTGTTCATTCACTTGTTATCACTTTACCTCAACATATTGGACTGGAGGCAGTTTTTTTTAAATGGTCCATGTGGGTATATGTGTATATGGGTTTTGGGCTGAAGTATTACTACCTATATGCAATGTCCATTATTACCTCCGCCAAGGAGGTTATGTTTTCACTGGCATTTATAGGTTTGTCTGTTTGTTTGTGTTCAAAATAACTTTAAAAGTTTTGAACGGATTTGGATGAAATTTTCATGAATTGTTAGAAATGGGACGAGGAACAAGTAATTCAGTTTTGGTGGTGATCCAGATCACCATCTGGATCCAGGAATTTTTTTAAAGGTTTCTTTATCATTGGGAGATAGAGGATGAGGGCGCTGAGCTGCATATGAGGTCATTCAGCACCATCTAGTGGAGGAAAGTACAAACACTACCTTGGCAGAGGTCTGCGCTCTCCAAGTGCTTTTCTAGTTTTATTTAATAAGAAGTTCCAAGTCCGGAATGTGTGTCAAGTAAATTAGGGTGTGATGCATTTCACAGTTTTATGACTGGTCTGGCAAAAGAAACACAAGAAGAAAGTGTGTTTTATTAGGTTTTCTCAAATAATTAGACAGAAGAGACACTGGTACTTTTAAATAACACTCACTGAAGTGTGTTGATTGTACTCTGTGACTATGATTGCATGCAACAACTATGGCAACTTCTGCTCCAATTTCTAAAAAGACTGTATTCCTTCTAATATCACATGCATACTCCAGTTAATATGAACTACTAAAATTGTAGCTTGTGTGATTCTTTCCACTGATGATAGACCATTATGAAAAGCTGCTGATAGTTGTCTTTCATAGTGTTGAAAAGTAGTAGTGTGTCTTCTTCTGACCAGAAATAGCCTATTTATTTTTCCTGTATCCATACATATCCAGCGTAGGAAACAGTGTCTGGTTGGTTTGTGCTCAGTGAAGTGTGTTGACTATAAACAGGAGGGTCTGTGTTGCGAACTGTGGTTAAAAACCTCAACTGAAACATATATTCTGAATGTGCTGTATGCGTATGTCCAAGGGATACTCCTAAAAATCTGAGTAACCAACATATTCCCACGTGACTTAATCAGTAAAGGGATCGTTCTGAATATCCAACAGAATACGAGCAGTCAGATGTGATTATTGTCTTATTCTGAACAATAGCGCAACATTATTGTGCATGTAATTACACACTACGGTTTAGTTGGACAGTTCCAGTCCAGTTCAGTCTCATAGTTTCCAACATGGCCAGGCAGCTGTTCTCCACAAATCCACTGAAGAAAAAAGCGCAACATCTAAAGACCCAGATATTTTTCCCACGAGACGAAGACAACAAACTAGAGCTGAAAGGAGAGGAAACACAGGACCAAATGATCAACGTTCATCAGATGTACAGTACATGATACTGTCATCTGTTTGATTTCAGTGGAAAAACATGCAGCTGTTGGGTAACTATGAAGTCTTTATGAGGTGATAATATGCTGTGGGTGTGCTCTGTTTAGTGTTTGTGGGGTTTATTTTTTTAGTGAATGAAATGATATGACTCTGGCTGCTATTCAGAGTTTTACAGTGTTGAATGGAATGTGAGATACTTGTATTTTGTGCTGTTTTTAGACACTTCTTCACTATATCTCAGACACAAACATGCATTTCGGTACATTAGATTTGTTTGGCAGCTTTAGGTACTTTTATGTTAATAAAGTTACAGAAAATTGAAATTATAATGTATTATTAAGCTGTAGAGTAATGGAATAAATGACTCTTTTACCAGCTGCAGCACTAATGTATCAGTAATTCTACTTAAAGTGATGATGATATTGTATTTATATGCTATTTATTTCTTTTCGTCACAAAAATCAAGTCTTAATAGCAATATTTTTTCTTCCACACAGTATAGATTTAGTTGCAGATGTGATGTTTCTTTACTTATAGATACAGATCCATTTTATTTATCAGCTAGAGTCTGTGTCTGGATATTTTACTTGACTCTCTTTCACACCTCATATTCAACAACTGAAAAAAAAGTCAAACTGAGCTGGATTTTTCTCTTTTCCTTCTGCTTTTGAGACTAAAAACAGACTTACTCCTGTAACATTTATGTCTGTGCTGGACTTCGGTGGTGGTAAATATAGCACATACCTGCATCATCTTAAAGCTAAAATGCTCTAAACACTGTTTTCCTTGAAGCTTTGGGGTTTATTACTAACTTTAAAGCCCTCACTTACCACTGACAGTTGTTGCTCGTGGCAGGTTTTGTGGCCTGGTTTTGTCTATATGCAGACTGACACATACGCTCATATAGACATGCATTCCTAGGTTTGCTTCCTTCATATATTCAAAAATACATCTGTCAAAATAGCACAGGAAGTTACAGTTTCTGGGGTCAGGATTTATTCCTTCTGTCTGTTCCTAAGCTCCTTTATATCTAAAACTGCCTTTGGGTGGAATCAGTTACAAAATGACCTGAAATTTAAGAGTTTTAAAAGGATTTTAGACGCCATGGAAGGAGAAACATGTTTATAGATATTTTTGCCTGAATAATTTAATACCTAAACTACTCTCTTTGCACATATCATTGAATACTCACCTTGCATTTTAAATGGTGCCTGTGTATCTGTATGTGTTTGCCGCCCTGTCTATGACCTGGTTAATTGTGTTGTTGAACGTGTTAGCCAGGATGCTTTTGTAAATGAAATGTTTTAATCTTAAGGAGTTTTTCCTGGTTAAATCCAATCCAACTTTATTTATAAAGCACCTTAAAAACAACCACAGTTGACCAAAGTGCTGTAAAGAAGACCAAAAACATAGTGAATAAAATTAATCGAAGCATTTAGAAACGATAAAATGTAATAAATAAAATAAGTTAAAATATTAAAACAAAAAATGTAAAAAAAAAAAAAAAAAAATCCGAAAAGGGAAATTTGTTTTCTAACAGATCAAGAAAATAAAGCAAAGCCACATCGAATAAAATTAAAGGAATAAGACAGAGATACATGCACGTTCTTCTGTGACATCTGTGCAGTGGTGGGAAAAAACACTTTTGAGCACCCCATGCATTTGTGATATAATGCATTAAGAATCACTGTTATTAGTATTCTTTCATCCTCCATGCTCCATCGAGGTCAAAACTAGATCATTCAGAAAGATAACGAAACACATCCAGGACGTGACATGTTGAAACTGTTAAGAATTTATTTTTTGTTATTTTTTCTTGTGAATAATTAACAAAAAATCAATAATTTGCATTTGTTTGTGTCTGTCTGATGGAGCCACACCTTTTGGAACACAAGTATATTTGAGGTTGTGTAAAATTTTAACCCATAAAGACCCAAACATCCACTGGTGTCCAAAACCATCTACTGATGTAAAATGTTAAATAACTTCTAATGAACTAATCCTGTCAATCCATGTAAATAATTGGTGTAAAATGCAGTTTGTCATGTTTTCATGGTCATCAGATATGACTCATTTGGATGTTGAGAGGCGCCGTAGTTACCATGGAAACATCATCATCTTCCACAACATTGGAGTTGGTGGTTGGTTGGTTGGTCAGTGACGGTTGATGGAGAAACTTGGTTTATATTCAGTTATTTATAGTTTTTGCTGAAAAAGAAAAATTCACATTTTCTTCAGTTTTCTCTGTTTTTGATATAATAACCCTTAACTTTAATCTGAGTTTTATGATTATCTACAAGATCAGTAAATTAAATTTAGGAAAATACCTGATTTTCACTGAAAAAAGGCAAAGTAAAGAAGATAATATTGCAATAAATGGTGATAAATCTCTGAAGAAAGGTTAAACAGAGAAAGAATTATCTCAGAACTATCACTAAAGTAGCACTGGGTTTTTATGGGTTAAGGGTGTACAAAATACTTTTTCCTAATACAGTAGCTTGATATATTTTTATGTATTTAAAAACACATTAATAGGGCTCATTATGAAGCTCACAAACCACTCATGACATCCGTGCATGCTGTTACCAAGGCGAGGTTGCCACTGACTTTGTATTTGTATATTGTGTTGCTACCTTTCCTCAAATGAAACATTGTCCACATTCATTTTGTGAGACATTCTGTGACACTGTGGTCTCTGTTGTGGTCAGTTCTATGTGTAATCGCCTGCTCATCAGTGTGACATCTTACAACAGCTGTCATGGTCACAAAGGCCTCTTGGATGTCCCTGAGAAAGGCTGAAACGACAGTCATCTCGACATCACGCAGACCAGACCTATGTATTTTGGAGGCGACTGTTTTTCAGGAGTTTCCATTTAGTTAGAATAACCGTTCACACAGAAAAACACTAACACAAAAACACACATCCAGACAGCTGAAACAATCACTTTAACCAGCGGTTGAGGTTTCAGTTCCAGCTGTTTTATGCTGTTGCTAAATCTGCCCTGGCCAGCCATGTAATTTAGATAGACCGATCATTGGGGGAGACATGCGGAAAAGTGCCATGTAAACACACATACACACATGAATGCACACAAACACACTCATGGCCATTATGTTAACCGCCAGCACTCACGCATGCACATGAGCGTAATGAGCATGCCAGCCAGTTAGCAACACCAGCCAGTCACAAGAATGTTGTTTTCAACCCCAGGTGGTTCTACTTTACTTGCACACCTCCCCTATCGAATCACTCCATCTCCTCTTCTTCTTTTCCCACTCTTACCCTATCCTGTACTTCTCTTCTTTATCTCTCTCTAGCTTTGGCTTTCAGGTTCAAGTTGCAGGTTTTCCCCATCCCCCAGTCTGAACTCAAGCCCCTCCAGATCCCGCCCCCATGTTTACATTCCCCTCCCGATAATTGGCTAACTCAAGGTCCCCATGCTTAGTTTTTTTGTTTTTTTCTTGAAAGTGCATTATGTGTGCTGCTCAAACTCTTTTCACCTGCCTGTGAGTGCACATGTGCTGACCGGTGGTGGAAGAAGGACTCAGATCCTTCTGTCAGGTACAGAAGTATGTATGAGCAACAAAATGTAGCTGAAGTGGATACTTCCTCTGAATGATTTATTATTAATAGGGAACCATCAGTGGCATTAGGGTAGCGTCTTATTGTTGGAGCCACTGGACTGGAAAGTGGACATTGAAACCTTGAGTTTATGTTTTGGTAAAAGCCTTCCTGGCTTTTTGGAGTCTGAAATGACCATATTTGGACAAAAGGGTGTAGCTGAGAAAAATCAAGGTGTAATGGATGAAGCTTGCCAAGCTAACAGTACGTTCAACTTATTTACACTTGTGTAATAGAATAATTTTACTGTATTCTCAGTGAAACTTCTTAATTGCAGCTGCATGACATCACACAAACCAGAATCAGAATTGCTTTATTTGTCAACTATAGAAACACATACAAGGAATTATTTGTTGACAGTTGTTTGTCTAGTGTAGGATTTTTTTTTTTTTTAAAGTAACAAAACTGCACAAAAAGTGAAAAAAAGTCTCTCCATATAAAGTCTGTATACATAGATAAACTTAGCAGTATCTACTGTCTACGAAGCCAAACTCAGATTCAGCAGACAACTGGGCTGTGAATCACACCCATCAATCACATCCCATAAAACAGGCATTGAAGCCTCATATTAATCCTACAAAATTACTAATAAAGCACTAACACAGTGGATTTATCAGAAGGTTCAGGTCTAACTAATCACACCAGGAAAATCGATTAGCTTTGTATTTCTAGAGAAAAATAAAGACAAAAGTATTACACTTATTTTCATTTAGATCAAGTAGTGCCAAGCACAACAAACCCCGCCCTTGCATATATTTCACTCATTATAAGTAAATTGGAAGATTTAAAAAAAAAATCATTAAAAACTGTAGACTTTGACCTACCTTTCCCAAAATGTAAAGACATTTATTCTGTGTCAATGGCAGTCTGTAAACCCAATTTGGTATGAATTCAACCAATAGTTTTGCTGCTAGAGTGTTAATAAACAAAGAAACCAAACCAAAAACAATACCCCTTGCCTCCCCATGCAGGGGCCGGGTAATAAGATTTTCTGATGTTAGGTGAAAGGTGTCAATGTCTTGTATTGCAGAAATGTAGCCTACACTGAATATGTCCCAGCCACAGGCCAGAACATAAATGACCACTAGAGGGAGTAAGGAGTCACCATTCCAGTACAGCGCTAAAAACTAACACAAAGAAGTAGTTTTCAGTCAAAGAAAGTGACTAAATAATAAAATAGAAGCCTGACACATCTAAAAAAAGGTTTAAAATAAACTGATGAATTTTTGTGCTGAAGCTGCAATATTACTTGAATTGTTGCCCCTTGTGGAAAAGGTGGAGCTAATTTGATCCATTTTAGATGCAGTTTTAAATAAAATATAGATACAGCATAAATCTGAGAAAACATTCTGTTATTATCTTTCAGCCTAGACTGCTTAATTTACAAAATATGTTTCACACACAGTGTTAAATTCAATGTGCTTTACAGAGAAAAGTAATGGGAGAGGAAAGAAAACAAAAAGCTCTGTCTTTGTCCTCAATCTATTATTTTTGGTGACATATTGGATGATATGAACATTTATCGACATGAAACCATGTAAGACATTTAGAGGAAAAAGTCACTGACATCTGAAATATGAGCCAACTACATATGAGGGAAAGCAATTATACTAGTAGTAGGGGACATGATTCAATAAACTAAGATTAAAATTAAAATGACAACTTTCAAAACCAGAAAAAAAAAGGTAATTACAATAAAACAATGCAAAGAAAACTAAAACAGAGTGGACTTTCCATTTTGTTTGTTTTCCTTCCATGATAATGGTGCACTGTGCAGGAGATTCTGTAAAAAGTTATTTAATTTTATGCATGTTTTCATCTGGCCTTTTTTTTTTAGTCTATAAATAAAAACTTTCCTCAGAGTAGAACTAAATAAAGGTAACATTAATCAAAAACTCCACTTCAGCCAGTCTATTCCTGAAACAAACAACTTCACACATGTAAAACTAACTTAAACTACTCTGAAATGGAAAAGTTTGAAGCTTTAACAATGTGTTCTACTTTAGCTGTGGTGCAGGAAAAATTCACCTAAAAAGTTGTAAAATACAAAACATAGTGCAGCCCGAGTAGAAAACTGAAAAAAGTGCATCAATTTTGTGCTTGAGTAGAATTTACCTTCCAACTGGTGAATGATCCACCCCTAAACTTCTTTTTTTTCTCCACTGTTTCCTTCCCTGAGGCACAAAAATGCATGTTACCTACCTGTGTCAGCCCGGACAGGATGCAGGGGAGAAGAGGGGGAGAGAAGGGGGAGGGAGAGGACGGGATGAGGGATTTCTAAACTGCTGGTGACGATGAAGGCGGGGATTCACAGTGTGCAGGGACGGAGCTGGGCGAAGCTGGACTGCAGAAGTGACATACAGAGCGAGGGAAAACAGACAGACGCAGGGGGGCTGTTAGCACCTAAAGAGAAAGAATGTTCTTTGCTTGTCTTCCTGTGGCAGAGACAGAGAGGACGACGACTGAGCAGGAGCAGGAGGAGGAGGAGGAAAGAAAGCCTTCAGCTGAGCCGGTCTGAATCTGTTTTATCCCTCTTTAAGCCCTACTTTCTCTTTTTTATTCTGTCCTCGTCCCCTCTTTCCTTTCTGCTTGTCATCTGTTTCTCTTTTCCTCTCTTTGACTCCTAAGGGAGACTTCAGCAAGTATTTCCATCCTGTTTCTGGTCTGCAACAGTGAAAGTTTACTCCAGCCTGAGTGACGGTAAAGTAAGCTGCTTTGCATGGTTCTGTTGTCTTTTTTGTTTTGTTTCTTCACTCATTCTCAAGTTGTGTGTTAGTGTGTGTGAAAACCCTATTAGACCAGCTGTGAGGGTTTACCATGCATGTCTGGTATTTGAGTTTTATTGCCTCTCTGGACTTAAGAGGCTGTGCTCATACAGCTCTGGTATGCACCGTATGTATTGTTACAGTCACTGTACAAGCCAGTCTTATCTAATCTAAGTGCAACAACCTTCATCAGAACACAACTTGCTCCTTTACTGACAAAGCTGCTGTGTAGTTTAAGTGCAGTCAGGGAAAACTGGGGATAATCGGCTCGATCTGACGTCAGACCGCTTTGACAGACACGTCCTTTGCGTGACACATGCGTACACACATACACAAACATACACGTATGCATCCGCCCACACAAAGGGGCTCTGTGTTATCTACATGGAGTGTGCCTGTAGAGATGGCAGGGGTCCAACAGGTGGTGTGTTTGCCTGTATGTGTGTGTCATAACCAACCAGACGGGTGACAGAGGAAAGGAAATACCTGAGGGGAGTGGGGTCTTCCACAGGGCACCAGGGGCCAGACGATGAAAATGATGCCAATCATGTGAGGGCCACTGAAGATGACAAGAACAAATGATGTCCCACAAAATACTGGGGTGGCAAATGCATGGCCCGCAGACCAAAACCTAGCTTCCAAAGGGTTCAATCCAGCCCATGAGATGAATTTACAAAGTGTTTTACAAGAGTGTCACTGAGTCTTGACATGCCACTTTGATCATAAAGCAAATGATCGATATTTCAGTTCCAGATACCTGTTACTAAATATTTGTTGCTTTTGTAGATCTCCTGTGATCTGTAAGTTTAACACACATCTCTGAATGATAAGCTGAGAAATAACAGTAATGGCATTTATTTTTCTTAAGAAATTTCAGGTTGTTCATAGATATTCAGGTTATTCACATTTTTGTGAAAGGATAGTTTGTTAATGTCATCATTTCCATACAGTAATTTTACTTTCTCTGCACTAAAAGAAAGACAAAAAAAATATATAAGGAAAGAATAATAATTATGATGGTTTTATTTTTACTGGTTCGGCCTGTTTGAGATTAAATTGAACTGCATGTGGCCCCTGAACTAAAATGAGTTTGACTTCCATAGTATAATACTTGAGGAAAACACTAGATATTTTTGAGATTAAAGTAATACATTTATGTGGCAAAAAGTAAAATATTATTTGAGATTGTAAAATCATAAATTGCAAGCAGGACATAAAGAATAGTTTCCTGTAATACAAAGTACTGAAGGTCTGACACTATGTTAGTTTTGTCAGTAGAATGCACTTAAAGTATGAAAAGTACTAGTAGTCAGTGGTCACTGTCAACATTTAATTATTAAATATTATATCTCTGGATTCATTTTACTGCTCCATTAATGTGTTTGTTGCATTTTACTGCTGTAGATGTTTAACTACTAATATACTCCTGGTTGGTCTCATCTACAGTAATTCATCTTATTCTAGAAGATCATCACATGTTTTTAGTATCACTGTTATGTAAGAACCATACAGTACGTAAGTGTCAACTTATCATGAACGCAGAAAACAGCCCTCTTCTCAGGGTTGTGACAGTATTTGTCAGTAAATCCAGCAGGGTTTTTACAGTTTGTTTAGCTTAAGGAGGATAATAATCACCCTAAAAGGGACACTTCATCCTTCAATTTATCACAAATATTCAAAATCAACACATTTGAAGTCTGGAGAAAAACTCCATCTGAAATGTAACTACAGTCAAACAAGTAAAAAGTATTAAAACTGCATAATAATGTAAATACACAAGTAGAGGTGGCTCAAATTTATATTTATATATGTATATATTGGTAATATTTCAGTTCTTAGTTATATTCCACTGCTGAAAGTTATGCTTTTAAATGTCCAAAACCAGATAAATGAAATTTATTACTACATCGCCTGCAAATGTGAGCAGCAGCTGACAGGCTGAACATGGGAAATGGAAACCTGTCACTGGAAAGATGATAAAAAAAAAAGAGTGCTATATATTTTTGTCATCAAGTAATTGATTAATCCATGCTTTATTGTGGTTCACAATAACTAAAGCCGTCATATAAAAAGCATAAAGCATAGTATAAAATGGAAATAGTCAAATAAAATTCAAGTGCAGGTGAATCTGCTGCAAAAACTCCAAATACTAATAGTTTATCACACCATGAAATCTTCCTTGTTTTGTTTTGGAAATATTCCATAGAAGAGCAGACTGTTACGTGATTATGATTGTTACAGAATGTTTACTGTTTGTTTCTACCAAGTAAATCTTAGATGTTTAGTTGCTATATTTTTGTTTTACTTGCACATCAAGGTCAAATTCCTATCAGACACATACTTGAAGCTGCAGTACTTGATAGTTTTATTTTTAATGTCACTGGGAAAACGTTCCATTATTATCTTTCAGCCTATTATAATTCAAGTGATCTGAGATTTATACATCTACAACAAGCCTGTGTTTTTGAACCTGATCTGATTCAGTGAAAAGTAAAGTGATGTTATTCTGCTGCTCTACTCTGTGAATCGACATGAAAACCTAGATGAAGTGGCTTCACTTTTTTTTCCATAACGACATGAAACGGCATCAGTTTCATCTGTATTTATGTTTAGTCTTTTGATTTGGACTGAAACTACAAAAGGAAGGTGTCTACTTTCCGGTTATTTATTTTTTCCCACTGATCTAATCTCCGGCACCTTTAAATGGAGGAACACCGGTGCAGACATTGTGGCCTCAATACAATAATGTGCTTATTGCATAATTTATTTTCACTTTTTTGTCATGAAATACCCACCAGTTGATGGAGGTGGGGCTTTTCTGTGTGGAGTTTGCATGTTCTCCCTGTGTTTGCATGGGTTTTGGAACTGGTGACCCATCCAGAGTGTACCCTGCCTTCATTCATAGGTAGCTGGCATCGGTTCCAGCCCCCCCGCGACCTTCTTGAGGATAAAGCGGTCAGAAGATGAATGAAAAATGAATGAATGTCATGAAATAACACAGTAATAAACAGATTTTTCCTTTTTCCTCCTCACAGCTCCATCTTTCAATGGAAGTTTGTTTGCCAAACTGAGAAAAACAAGTCTTGAGGAAGGGGCTTCTTTGACTTCACCAGCCGGCAGCTCCAGCTGTAGTGACCGGGCTCCGTCAGGCAGCAGCGATTCAGGTCTGTCTGTGGCTTCACAGGGTCGGACCGGGGCCAAACACAGGAGAGGCTCTGCACGGGACTCCTCAGCAGGGAGGCAGGCTCCTCTGGGGGTCATGACTGAGCTTCCTGTGTCCAATGGAGGGGAGGAGGAGATCGCTGGAGATGAGTCTGGCCTGGGACACACTATCAATGGAGAGATTTCATCCAGTGAGCGGGAAACTGACATACTGGATGATGAGGATGATGAAGAGGAGGCAGCTGCAGCGGTAGACATGCCAAGCTGCAGCAGTATTTGCTCGCTGTCTTCTGAGGAGAGGCCACACGCCACACAGACGTGGATTCAGCAGCAGCAGATGGTTGATGATGATGGTAAAGAGAATGTGATGAAGATGAGGAAGGACAGGCCACCTCCTCTGGTGGCCCCTGAGGCTCCGCAGAGAGGAACCAGCAGCAGGGAGGCGGTCCAGAGAGGGCTGCTGGACGACAAACACACACCGAACACAGATGCCACAAACACATGTGACACAACACACACTTCTTCACCATCACAAGAGGACGACGAGTTGGCGTCTTTAGCCACAGACATTGACGAGTCCATAGAGCAGTTGAATCAGCTGATTCTGGATCTGGATCCCACCTTTGTTCCTGTTCCCACTCGGTGTACCCCCCTGTCCCGGTCCGCCTCGCTCTACACCAATGGCCTCAGTCATAAAGGACAGAACCATCAAACAGGTAAGAACCAATCAGAACAAGTGAAACTACTGCTGCTTAACCCTTTAAAGGACACTCCTAGAAATACTCTGAAATTCAAAACTTTAGTGTGTTATTGGAGGACGTAACAAGACTTGATTACTTTTGTGAAATTTTTCTAGATTTTTTATTATGTACAAAATCAAGGTCAATGAAGTTACCATATTTGGTTCCTTATCTGCAAGTGGCATAAATAAATAAATGAATAACAACAGAAGTAAAACCATAAAAAAAATACAAAAAACACATACTGTATAAGGTGAAAGCAACATTTATTTTAGAAAATTAGAACATCACTTTTAGAAGATTACAACAACATCCATTCTGACACAATATCCACATTCACCCTTTGAACATCATTCCTTACATTAGTACCATTACTTCCTGGTACCTAACACAGCAGGTCCACTCACTGTTCATGCACAGGTGGACCTTACAGACCCTGGAGACCACACTGGACCTGAGATTATTGCCTCACTGCCCTCACTGTAACTGTTACTGTCACTGTCCAGTAATGTGTAGTCACTTGCCCGATAAAGGGTGAATTATGTAATAGTCAGAACACAAATTCTTATGTTATGGCTAATTATGTTGTTTGTCATAGGTCACAGTGATCTTGACCTTTGACCATAAAATTCTGTTCAACCTTGAGTGCAAGTGAATGTTCCAAAGTGGAAGAACTTCCCTTAAGGTGTGATAAGGGGACAGACAACTTGAAAATATTCTGCCTCTAGTCACAGCCTTTACGAGCAATAATCGTACCATCAAGGTTCAGTTCACTTAAAATGTAAAAGAAACAGTTCAGTGGAGGTACGGCAGAACTCCACTCACCTCAGTAACACAAATACGCCTGTGACAACAAGCTGGTGGTGGATTTGGATTTGTTTTATCACAGGCATTAATTCAGGTTGGACAGAGAGCTGTTCATAAGGACAGTCCGATGGTGGAAATCTCCACAAACATCTGCATTTCATACAGAAAGTGTACATGGTGTTTGCTGACAGGGTGGAAGCGTTTGATTAAGCAGGTAGGAATTATTAGTGTGGTGTAAGCACTGTGAAACCTGGGCCTGTGGTCTCTACACACTGGGCTGTTTACCCTTCACTCTGTCTTATTTTGAATGGAAATATACTGAAAGCTGAAAAACAGGTTACATAAGCAAAGTATGAGCAGAGAAAGACATACTCGACCTTTTAGACCAGCTGATGTGATCAAAACATGGTCCTACAGTTCGGCAAGTTGTTGAAGATGGTATTAACCCATAACGACCCAAACAGCCACCGACAACCAAACCAATCTGCTGAAATATTCAAGAAATTATAAATCAATCAATCAAATTTTATTTATATAGCGCCAAATCATAACAAAGTTATCTCATGACATTTTACAAATAGAGCTGGTGGGAACCAGACTCTTAAGGCCAATTTGCAGAAACCCAACAGAGCCCTCCAGGAGCAACCACTTGTAACTGGTGACAAGTAACTTAATAATTCTGTCAATACATGCAAATAATTGGTCGAAAGTGTAGTTTGTCATCTTTTCATGGTCATCAGATATGATCCATTTAGACGTTTAGAGGCTCGGTGACATGTTGAAATTGTTAAGAATTTAGTTTGGTATTTTTTTCTTGTGCATAATTAACAAAAAATAAATCATTTGCAGTTTTTTTGTGTTTATGTCCAATACAGCTACACCTTCTGGAACACAAATATATTGAGCTTTTGTAAAATACCCATAAAGACCCAAACATCCACTGGTGTCCAAAACCATCGACAATCTGTCAATTATCATGTAAATAAATGGTGTAAAATACAGTTCGTCCAAATGGGTCATATCTGATCACCATGAAAAGGTGACTTTCAGAGGCTCTGTAGTTACCGTGGAAACACCGTCATCTTCTACAACTTTGATTCACCAGTAAAACCCATGGAGTTTGGTCAATAACATGGATGGTGACACTTCTTTTGTGTTTAGTTATTGATATAGTTTCCTGAAAAAGTCTCTTTTTCTTCAATTTTCTCTGTTTTTGATATAATAACCATCAACTTCGATCTGAGCATTTATGAACATCTACATGACCAGTACTTAAAATATAGGAAACGTAATTAAAATATAGGAAAATGCATGATGTTAATTGAAAAAAAAAACAACAAAAAACAGAGAGGATATTATAATACATGATGATAAATCACTTTAGAAAGGTTCAAGGGTGAGAAACAGTAAGTAAGACTTGATTTCCTCCAGTCTCGTCTTAATTACGGTAAACACATTCCAGGTCATGTTACACCATCCTTTGTTAAGTAACTGTATTGTGTACACATTTGAAAAGCATTTTTACTTAAGGCCACACCTATATTTATCATCTTATTTCAGTACTTTTAGAAATCCAGTTTTATAAGGATTCACAGATACCTGAGGGGGAAAGGCTTCAAATATCGCCACCAATTTCAGTCTTTTGTTCATTTTACTTCAAGTAAACTTCATTTCCAAGTGGTGGCGCTCAATAAAGGTGTCCTGTCTTTCTGATATTGTTTACTTTTTGCTGGAAGATAAAATATGATCCGTTCACAGATCCTTTTCCTGGCTGATTATTTTCATTTGTACACAGGTCAGGTGTTCTTTTGAATATCTTTAGCAAGTTTACTTATATAATAGTTGAAATAAACAATAGTTGCAAGTATATATACATATTTCTAATGTATTTTAACAGTACAATCCTAGTTTAAAACAGACTCAGCTTTTGGGAATGATTATTGTATGACCACCATGACAGTTGATGACAGTACATACATATCCATGTCAAATACAGGACTATGCACAAGTCTTACATGCATTTCTTGTATATGCTTAGGGAAACAAAAAACAGTTTCTACAGACCAATGTGTCAGCTATTATTCTGACCTCCCTTTGAACATAATACCGTTGTTACTGAATTAATATTTTAGTGTTTTTACACCAGGTTTCATTCAACATATGTTGTTTGACTTTTAAGAGTAACTCAAACAATAGACATTTCACACTAAACCCATAAAGACCCAGTGCTAATTTAGTGTCAGTTCTCAAATTAATTTTTCTCTCTATTTGAAGTGATTTATTGCCTCCACCAAGGAGGTTATGTTTTACTGTGTGTTTGTTTGTTTGTTACTTTGTTTGTTAGCAACATAACTCAAAAAGTTGTGGGTGGATTGTCATGAAATTTTCAGGAACTGTTGGAAATGGCACAAGGA
>JAQQZY010000020.1:13798689-13824510 GCA_030068375.1 Ostorhinchus rueppellii | reverse complement strand
TTCAACGACAGGGCATATGTAACATTAAAAAAGTACGACTGTTGGATGGGAGTCACAATAAGCTTGGCGGAGGTCTGGCTCTACGAGTGCTTATCTAGTTGTGTGTGCAACCTGCGCACCCGGGAGGGAGGGAGGGTTAAAAAAATGAGTGTGGGCTGTGTACCATAAACGTATCAACGCGACCAGAAAGATGTCAAACTGGGGAGATGCCGAGATCCATGAGCAGTTGTTACTTCAGGTGGAGGACTCTATCCATGCTAACATTCGTGGAACAGCGGAAGACTCTGGAGAGGTTAGCTACACCGCTATGCTCGGGGTATTTCCGACATGCAAGTTATACGTCACACTATGGGTTGCATCACCACCCCTTTTATATAGCGGACCTGCATTCTGGAATGAAAGTCCAACCTGTGTCACCTCTCTTACTCCTTGGGTGTTGAAATCGAACAGTGGTGGCAAAAAAGTGGATTCACCATCTTACCTTTTTTCCAGGATCTCTGTGCAAAAGTGGCTACTGGTTCTACTGATTTTATATCAAATTAGAAGATTACAACACTTTTAACAAGTAGTCACACCTATCTGGCACAAATACAACAAATACATTTTGTATTTGACCAACAAAACTTTTTGACCATCAACATGTTCATCAATCATTATCTCAGACCAGTTTTCTTTTGCTACATTTCTTTCCTGCAAACTTATCACGTCACCCAATGTTACTACAAGAGGGGTAAAAATGCACGTAAAGAACTGATTTACTACAATTTTCAAGGTGAAAATATATTTTGGTTTGGTCAGGCTCCCCTGATTCTTGCAGTTATATGAAACACTTTTATTCTGTCTTGGCTGCTGTTTTTAACATTAGTAAAATATAAGCTACCACAACACGACAATCATGTCCAGGTAAGGTCTGACAGATTCTACTCAGTAACAGTAGCTGTTAAATAGGGGTTAAATATCTGATTAAGATGCAAAATCTGAAAAAGCCTGGGATTAGATGAAATCTACATCATTGCCTGTATTAGGGTAGATGCATAAGTCTCATATCCACTCAGACACTAAAAACGATCAAGTGCTGCAGCTTTATGTGTGTTTTAAACATTAAGCTAAAATACATCCAACTACAATGTCATTTTTAGCTCATTTAGACCGCTCAATAGTAAGGGGGAAAGATGGATAACTATGAAGCAACAAATGGCAGAACTTGATCCAAAAAAACACTAGATAAACGATTGTAGGCAGCAGTAGCCAGATGTACTCAGGTACTGCATGTTTTTTTTTTTTTATATGTTTTGCCTCATTTGTCTCCAAAACAAATCCTCTCCAGACAAACATCATTTTAAAACGTTTTAAAGTTTCCATTCTCATGAAAATACAAAAACACAACTGAAGCGTTGTCAAGAACATTACAAACTAAAAACTGTTTTTCCACATAGCAACGCTGCAAATGGAGTTTCTAAATACTTTGACCGTGGAAGGACTTTCCCCAAAGGGTCCATATTCACTGATTCAAAACCTGTATTTGCATATGGCTGATAAGCCATGAGGCACAGGCAAAAACATTTTTGAACATGCTGTACCTGTATGTGTACGGACTAGCTTTAATGATTCTGTCATAAATAAAACATATTACCTGCTGTCCACCAAAGAGAAGAAAGCTTCATCTTTATTCATAGTTTGACTGTCAAACTTACACTAAAGTAATTGATATCTTGAAAAACACATTGTGTTGCTCAAATTCAAAAAGAATGTCACCACTCACCTGTTTAGAGCTTAAACTATGAACTAAAACATTGTGACAGTGGCTGATTAACTGAAAATAACTCTTCTCATAACACTGTTTTAACAGCACAAGGTTTAAGAAAGCAGAGCTCCCAGGGGCGCCCACTCTTGTTAACACATCGAACATCACCACCACACCTACTTTTTCCTACACAGCCCGGACCCTCCACATGCATGGCTCAGCAGACATCCATTAGGCTGCAGATAGGTGCAGTTAAGAGCAGCTGTTCGCCGCCTGAATGCAGCAGCAAAGACACGTTGAAGCGAGGGGCTCCCCATCACAACCTAATGAGTCAACCACAACCCAAACAGTACGTCAGGAGCACAGGTTTTTCTGCAGTGCCGCTCTGCAGCTGGTGTGTTGGACATGCTGTCTTTAAGCCCGTTCAGGCACACACCTGCTCAGTGTTAGGTCAGGCTTCAACATGTCAAAATATACACAGGTTTGGAGTGTTACATTCATAAATGATGAGCTGTACTCTGGCCTTTTTGGCAGCACTCTCTGCAGACCCAACACCTGTCCCTCTACCACAAAATAGAAGGTTCTATTCTTTAAGGATTACCCAAGAATGCCGTCTCAATTGTATCACATTTTACCCCCCCAAGTCAGCATTATTAAAAAGAACAGAGTATAGTGATATTCTATTCTTTTGTTATTGTTGACGAATGCTATGAAAATACTAACACCAGTATTGAATTCACTCTAGTCCCGACGAGAACTGAAGTTGCAGTGCAAGTGTACAAATACCAAATCACAAGAGTTGCAATTTTAGAGAAAAGTATCATGTTTTAGACCATTCATTAAAAATGAAGCTCTGTAGTTTTGCAGTGGTGCCCCAGCCAAGAAATCATATTCTCTGGAGATAAACGTTTCATCAATAGGAAACTGAAGAGAACACTCATTTTTAATAAAACAGCTCCAAAGTTTGATCATGACAGTTGTGTTTAATCATGTCTTTCAGCCAGTCATTACAATTCACTTAATTATATTTTGTAGCAGTTTTAGAGTTCTCTTCCATTGTAGTAGTAGTAGTACATATTGAAGTAGATCAACACATGAGTTTGTCATCTACCTTTGTTACTGTCAGCAAGAGGTTCATCTTTAAAGTGTGCACTCATGTCAGCAAATATATTAACCCTGCAAATGTTGGGCTGGATAACAAACACTTTGCACACTTTTACACACATATGAACTGCAGTATTTGAGTTTATAAACAGCGTTACCTTTAGTGTATAATTTTGTACATAACTTTTTTGCAGTTATATTGAGTTTAATGGGTCACATTGTCAACTTCCTGCAGAGCAGACGGACTCAACAGGTGAGCCTCGGAGTGCCATCTAGTGGTCCGCAGAAGCAGGGCTTAGATTTTTGTTTTCTTTTTTGGTTATTTACAGTTATTTGTATACAGTATAAACATGGGATTTCAATAAGAACTATTGCATTAAAATGCAGCATTTCCATGATCATTTGAACATCATCACGATACACCATGTGTTTGAGACAGAAGTCACTCCGCTAGCTAATTTTCACGTCCAAAAGGGGTTAGTTTTTTGAAACAACAAATGGTTTTTGGATGCCACCTTGTGACAGTAAAACCTCTAAAGCATGTGGTGAGGGATTATGGCCATGAATTTAGTGCATTTGGATTCATAATAGAAGACAGTAGTTTTGGTCAGCTGATGCATAGTCTGAATCCACTTATTTGCTACTTTTTTTTTGCCATGTTAGGTTTCATTTTGGTTAATTTTGCTTAACTAATTCATTTCAGAAACTTGCCATAAGTTACAAGAAAAAAAAAATGTAATTGTGATACACGTTTAGCTAGTCTGTGTACTAATACTGCAGTAACAAAAGGAAATATTGTAATGTACCTATCATTAAACCTTTAAATCTAGTTATATAAATTTAAGTCTAATGGATGGATCAATTGGATATGACATCAGAACATGTGATCAGCTCGGTGCAAGCCTCATTGGTGCAAGAGCCAAGATTAGACACCTCCCTGAGTCTCTCTCCTCGGTGTCATACTTTGGTCTGCCAACTCCTCCTCCTCCTCCTCCCTCTGTTGTACTTCCAGTCTTTAACTTCAGATCCAATGTTTTCTTTTGCAGAAGTAATTTGTGGTCAGCTTGAACGGGGAGTTGATGAATCGGTTTAACTGCCCTTTAATTACAGATATGACAGTTCTGCAGAGTTGGCCTTTGCCTGACGTCTACCTGTGGCCACAGTTGGACTTTGTGAGAGTGAGGTTTAAGATCTCAATCCTCTTAGTGAGGACTTTGCAGAGAAACGCTCTGATCCCATCCACTCTGCATGGCTTTTAGAAAGTGTAAAAGAGCGGTCGCTGCAGCTCTGCCTGGTGAGCAGCCAGACTGGAGACTTGTGAGCGGCAGTAGCTGGGTATGTGTGTCAGGACAGGAAAGGGAAACTGATCCTCTTAGCCGCCTGGACTTGGCGCTCTCTCAGGAAAGTGTCACTTGAGTTGGTCAACCTGAGAGCTCCAGGCAAGATTGTCTCGCCTCGTATCTCCTTCCCAAAGCTGCCTACTCCTCTGCTTCCACCCGGCTGTAGGAGGGCAGCTGACCTAAAGACAGTCGGCGAGTGTGAGCACAAGACTGTGATCTTTCCTCGGTATGCTGCTAAGTATGCCGTACCTGGCCTCTAGGCATGAGTTCAATCTGAGGTGCCACAGTGCCTGTTTGACCAATTAGAGTGAGCCTCTGCTGGGCAGGACTTGGACCTCCTGCTGAGAGCTGCCAGGCATATCTGGAACTAACTGCAGCCCAAACAAACAGCAGAGCCTTCACCACAAACACATCGTAACACATGCTTGCACCCTAACCTCTTTGCCTTCTCTGTGCTCCCACATGCAGCTGCCATGATTAAAAAACTTCAGCTAGTTAAAAAAAAAATTTGGTCTAAATGTGAAACTGCTCCTCTCAGCCTTTCTAGCTCCGCACATTCCTCTTTTTGCCTTCTTCTTGCATCCAGATGTTTCTCTAAGCATGACAGATAGATAGTGACAGACAGCATCAGGCCATGTTCTTTCCATCAATTTATTGGAACCAGATATTATAGGAATAGTTTGTTCTTGTTGAGAAGTCCCATTACAGCAATCGATAAAGAATGGTTGGTTTTAAAAGCAAGTGTGGCATTTAAGAGATTTCAATAAAAGCTGCATTATCTCTAGAAAATGTGCAGCGCTACATTTCAACAGCATAACGTGTGTCATAAAAGACATTTTATGATGAGAACAGTTACTGAAAAGTCTGCCCTTTACTCTCCTAGAGAGTACAAGTTTCAGTGCCACTGTGGAAATGTGGAAAACTTCACAATATGGTTGGAAAACACATAAAAACCAAACAAGAGTGTATTGACAGTTATTTACCTGCTTGATATGCATTTAAACTTGATGGAAATAGTTACTGCAACATCAACTAAAGGCTTGAACTTTCAAAAACTAATTATTGAACTTATACTTATAACCTCAAAAACAGCTAAAGTAATGCTAGCTGAGGACAGTGGTTAACAAACTCTAAACTGTTGTTTGATTCAGTTGCATCCAATCGTCTTTTATCCAACTTGTGCTGTCAACCGTCAGCTGCGATAATAACAGGAAAAGCAGCGTTCTAGCATCTTCTGACTGATCCTTACATTTTTTACTTAAAGTTTGGTAGATTTTAAATCATGCTGTACAATCATCTCATGTAAATCCCTTCAAAACGCCCCACATGCAATTATCAGCCTGCAGAAATAAACTGCTCTTCATTAGCCGATCTTCGTGGTTCCACATGACGGACGAGGCCTGTCTTCGCTGTCAGCACTCCAGCTGAGTTAAAGAGCACCAAATGATTTTCCTCAAGACGAAGCTGGCAGTTTTTATTATTTATGCCTTTCCCTGTAACCCACAGTCGACATCATTCAACAAAATTACATCTTTATCATTCTCCTGATGGGAAAGCAACCCAACTGTGACAGGGAAAAAGTTAAGATTGAAAGTGGCTGTTTTGGCTGACGAGCACAATTAAAGCAGTGTGATACAAAGCAGACAGTTTTAAAATGCTTGTCTACATTATACGAATGTTTACCATGCTAGAACTGTTTCTGTTGATAAGAGAGTCCGTCATTTGGCTGCTTAGGAATGCTTCATTAATCTAAACTTTGTTTGGCCTGCAAGGCTTGTGCTGTCTTTCAGATAGTATTCAAAAGCCTAACTGAGCATCTAACTCGTTAAACCAGTGATAAAGCCCGTAAAGCAGACTAAATATTATTGATTTCTGGGTTTTATTTTGTGTAGGTCTGAAAACTGTTTGATTACTTGGCTGATTAAGGTCTGAATCTTTTTGTTTTGTACTTCTATGTATGAAGTACATAGAACATCTCTTATTGTTAACAGGATTAGGAAACAGCTAAGACAGGCTGTAAACAAAGAGGTCAGCCAAACATCTAAATTATATAAAGATAAATACATAATATTATTATTATTATTATTATTATTATTATTATTATTATTATTATTATTATTATTATTATTATTATATTGTTGTTGCAATCATTTTGACACACTTATCAAAGTTACATTCTCTATTTTAACTTTGACATATATCTCTTAAGCCCTGTTCAGACCTGGCATTCACATTGCGTCCTGAGTGATCCGCTCACATTCGACAGCTCTTAACGTGTCTGTTCACACCTGGCATTAAAATGCATTCCCAAATGCATCTTGAGTGATCACTTATGATCAGATTTCATGTCTCAACTGTATATGCAAATAAACAAACTCATCTGTGGCCTGACACATTGCACAAGCTTTCCATCCAAGTCTAAATAACTGGCTTTGGTATGTTTCTTCAAAAATTTAATTCACTGGTAAAACGTCATTCTCGTCCATTCAGGCAACACATATCAAGCACACAATTGTGGAAAAATTAGACATCTTTAAAACACTTTAATGTGACTCTTCTGCTGTGATTTTTTGTCTTCCATGAATAACATTAGCTGAAGAGACCGACTGCTAACAAAGTAATGTACTCATATTCCAGACCACCTCTGAATGAGTCATCTGTATATTCGTGTTTTGCCAACATTTCTGATGGATTATGTTTCAGGATTGTTTTCTTCCCCGAAATTAAACGGTTGTTTTATGTGGATAATTAGGATACCCATTAATTACCACCTAGGTATGCACCGACCTTACTGGGCGCTAATGTAAAACAAGTATAAAACCTATAGAGCAATGCAACACTGATCAATGAGTAGCCCTGTAGACATATTATAATATTCATAAAATAGGGCATACAAACATAGCGCAAATACCAGACAAAAGAAGAATATAGTCAATATGAAAAATATACACAATATATTAAAGTGACTTGCTAAATTTTACCAAAAACTTGCAGACTTTTATTCTTTTGTTTGAGGGCTGGGTGACAAATATATTAATTGATTTTCGGTCTCAGGTATCAGGTGAAGGCAGGGTAAACTCTGGACAACCGGATTGCCATATAGGAATGAACAACTATTCACTCTCGCAGATTAATCAGTCTACTGAATTTGAGAGAACACACACCTACAGGGAAACTCCACTCCACACAGACAACTCCCAGATGGTTGGTGCCGAGTTGGAACCCAGGACCTCCTTCCTGTGAGACAACAACACTAACCACTGCACCGCAGTGCCGCCTGTCCTTGTACTTGAGCAAATAGACAACTACTGGAATATGCAGACTCCACAGTAACGATCAGTTGCCACCCTCAGACAACATGCACCTGAGAGAATCGAGGCTTTTGGCTAGTCTCATGATATAATACAAGGCAGACGACTTGAATGTTGATACTGTTTTGAGTAGACATCAGATCATGTCTTTTGCCACATTTCCACTACATGGTTCTGACTTGACATTTTTGTGTCAAGAAATACTAAACTGTGACGTGTAAACACTGCAGTCCACTGATTGGCCAGAGAGTTGTCACTGTGTCAACACGTCTTCAATGAATAACCCACCTCTTTTAACAAACTAGATTCAGAAGTTGACAGTTAATATACCGGTAGGCTAAATGCATCCATGATGACAGCCCGCAAAATGACACCATGGTTGGTCAAGGAGGTTCAGACATTTCTGTCCTTGGTGGCCGATGAAAAGATTCAGCATGAGCTTAACGGGGCAACATGCAACAAGCAAGTTTATCAGCAACTCTCAGAGCAGATGACAGCACACAGTTATGGATGTTATGCAGAGCATCGCTATGGCAACCAGGTACTCTAAAGTTGGCACTATCCTGTAATGGAAACAGCCTTCAGGAAAAGTACCTGGTACCCAAGTCGAGTCAAGACAGTACCATGTAGCAGAAACGCGACATTTGTCAGTTTGGAGGCTCATCCACATATTGTACTACCCAGGGTCTACCAACACATGGGTAAATAACACATGACAAACCATACAGTCAAGAGGACAGAAGAGGAAAATATGAAGACTTAACATAGTAAAATGTGTATAACTTCCTGATACAGATACTAGATCTACAAGCAACTGCAATACTTTTTACCCTCATTGTAACATATAGTCACTTCAACAAAGGATCTCTGTACACAGTAACAAGGCTTACTGCAGGGGTCAGAAACAACTCTATTCAGGTCTGAATTCCATTTAGGTTCCAAATCCATTTTCATGACATTTACAGAATCCCCCCCCCCCCCTCCCAAAAAAAACCAACATGTTGAAACGAACTCCTGTGGGTTAAAGTGCACCAGCTGAACACACCTGCTGACAGACTCCAAAGGATGATGGTAAGGAAGCTTACAATACATTTGATACTCTAGTAATAATAAGATCAACAACAGCAGCCTATAATGAAACACCCTCTAAAATACTGTTAAATGATAAAGGTTATCATCACAAATACTGGTCTCTCTGTTATTGTCATTTATTAAATCACACAGATGCAGTATACAGCTACCATAATATGATGAAGAGCTAATCTGAATAATATATGATGTTTTGAATTCTGATGATGTGATGGTTTTAGTAGAAATTGCAACACATCATGACCATACAACAGAACAGATTGATTTCCAGTAATTCCCCAAACACCATACTTGGATAGAAGTTTTGGACACAGAACACTATTGACAGCATTACAAAGTATTACATAACGCTTGCTCTGTGACAGCATCATGCTTTAGGTGCGTAAACAACTTGATTAGTATTAAGAAATGATGGTGGTGTGGCCAAAATAAAAAGCTGACATGGCAATCATAATAAAGACAAATATAGCATTAATGTTTGGATTGAAACAGGACATGAATACTGGCCTCCTGTGTGCAGGTCTGCACAGTTTTTGCGCCATATCCATCTACAGCCATCTCCATCTACAGCCATCTCCTTCAAAGGTTTGATTCTATTCAACTACATCACCTGGATGCTTTTATAGAGCTACATGCACACTGGTTGTTCTCATCACCTTAAAAAAATAACTTCCCAAGTTATTTCAATGACTGCAACAGTCTTGTCAGTTTGACCAGTATACTCAGGCTGTTCAATAGATAGCACCTATGCAAACAATACAATACTGCACCGTTTAATGCTATGTTACACAACATTTCTGAATTTCCACTGGTTATATCAGAAGTTCCATACTTAATTTTTATGGTTAGGTCAGGCACTGAAAACGCCTGTATACAAAAGTCACTACATCTTGGTTTTAAGTTGAATGCTTGTGTGAAATTTGACTTACAGTGTCTGTAGTAATATCTAAAACCAAGCCCCCATCTGTTTTACCTCTAGCCACAGTGTTTTCTTGGCCTAAAACTAAAAATTTAGGGGCGTTGTGATGCAAACTCTAGTCTCTGGTGGCATATTCCATGTAATGCTGTTTGTCTTTTTCTGACAATTTGTTTGACGTGCTTGAATAATCACATTAATGGTTTCATAGAATAACTATCAAGGTAAAAATAAGTAATCTAAAGTTGACCCACTTTAACTGTGGCACATTTTCAAATGATGGACTTGAAAGTCATCCAACTGAGAAAGTAGCTGAATAGCAGTGCTGTCAACATGATCCATAGCATGTAGTACGTAAAATGTCTGTTATTTCTGTAAAATAATGCAAGTCGTTATGTGGTCAGTGAGTGTGCCACATGTCGATGGTATAGCTCCCATAATGTATGAAGACAACATGTTGACAGCAGGAAAATTTGCTGCTCGAATCACTCGTGGAGGAAGGAAACAAATAAATCTGTCCAGATCCTTTCGTTCCCACAAACCTCAAATTATAAAGCGCATTGTGCCAAAGTTACTGAGGACCGGTCGCAGACTTTGTGTTTCCAATTAATGATTTACGGCCTGAAATGTGCTGCATTGTGGGAATGTAATGGAGAGGAATGTTGACTGAGACACTGTAAGGAAGGAGAGATTAATAACGAGAGAATATCGGATTCCTTGAGGCTGAGAAGTCAGAGTGAAAGACAAAGGTGCAGAAGCGAGATGAAGACAAGACAGTTGAGTAAGACAAATAGTGTCTTGTATTGCAGTTCGCTGAGACTGCAACAGAGAATGGCTGAACATATGGTTTGGTAAATGAGACGTGCAGCTCTGTGCCAGCGCTTATCTGATTTCATTTTATCTTTTTTATTATACAAAAAAATGTCCCAAGGCAAGTTACAACACTCCACTTCTTTAGAAACCGGGTTTTAATAGTTAAAATGTATATGATTTCAGTGGACGAACTTGATAATGTAATATTGTGGATGCATTTTTCATTTATTGCAGTTGTTTTTGTTTTTTTTCAGTGTCTGTTTTAGTTTGTTGGGTATTTGTCATGTCTGAGAGGCAAGAAGGTCAGAAAACATAAGTAATAAAATACCATGATAATGGAAAAAAGGGCAAAAAAAAAGAGATTTTCTGTACAATTTACTTTCTGTTAATTATTTTTGTAAATGTCATTATTATTGCCCCTCCTCCCCCTTTTTTCCATACTTCTTCCAGTTAATCTCACACCTAGTATTCCTTCTTTTTTTTTTTTTTTTTTTTAATTTATGACAAGTTTGTTACAAAGTGATTATATTTGCCATGATTGGATGATCTGTACCTCCTCTGATGATACTTGAGTGGAAAATACGTCCAACTTTTTCATCCATTGTAGTTTACCCAGAGGACAACTTCACATCAACATGAATATTGTTACCTGTGGATGTGGAAGACGTACTTAGATGTGTTGCATATGTAAAAGTTTAGTAACATACAACTGTAGCATGAGTGTAAAACAAATGTTACCGTGCCTGAATCCACCACAAGTAGAGCGACTCCTCACGTGACTGGCTGCAGACATCACTGCTACTCAAACATTGCTTTTCCTACTTTTTTTCTTTTTAAATTCTCTCTCTAATTTCTGATCCTCTGTTCATCAGTAAAAGAGCAAGAACTGCTGCTCAGCATCAAAAATTAACCAAGAGAAATCCTTTTTCCACTCTGTTTTGCATCTATAATTTTTCCCTTTAATTTCCTTTGACAATGTTTCTTCTTTCATTGCCTGTATTTCTTCCTCACAGGGTTTTGATCCATCAGAGGTGGAAACAAAAATACTATTGTGTAGAAATATTGCTTTATGACCAAAAGTCATTACTCAAGTAAAAGTAGTTATTTTCCGAAATGTTTTTTTTTCATTGCATGAGTAAAGTACAAGTGTGTAAAAATGTGTACCGAAGTTCACTTTGTAAATGAACAAAATAAGCTGGGAACAAACTGTATTCAAACAAAGAGGGCACAGTTTCCCGTAGGAGCTGCTTTAGGTAAATCACACCCAGGATAGACAGGCAGACAATAAACAAGCCAAAGGTCAGACGCTGAATATTTCAGACAAGAAAAAATGCAGAAAGAGAAAAAAAAAAAAGTCAAGTAATAAGAAAACTAATCTTAGCTGGAGAAGTTTTCTTGCTATTCCGGGGGTGTTTCCTTACCCTCTGCTTGTTTTTCATAATGCAGTCTCAACACTTTTTCTGCTTCTGTGGTGGAAATCACACAATGGCCAATACTGATTGCTTTATTTTCTCAGTGTGTACCCCCCTCTCGCGTTTGTTATTGCAGAACAGGAGGATATGCCAGACAGGGGGGTGATGCTGAGCCTGCAGAATCTGAACATTTTCTTTCTAATAATTTGAAGTCCTGTGTGTGGAGGTGGTGTTGGGAAGGGGATACAGGAGGGAAGGTGCAGGGGGTCTGGATGCTTGGCCTATGAGGGCAAAGTGCCAGATCACCAGGTCTGCTATGTGAAAGGTGAGCTCCACTTCTGAAACTATTTGGGCAAAAGGGTCAGGTATGCAGACTAGTCTAGTCGGCATGTGCTCAGTAGCTGTGGCTGCTGTTCTGACTGACATGTGCACACTGTACATGAACGCTGCAGGTTCTGTAAAGTAAAGCAATACCTCTTTGGCTGCACCCACCGCAGAGCATGTGGTCACACACATGCAGAGATTATATGCAAAGAAATTATTGTTTTAGTGGAGGCCACCTACACACCTGCCCAAAGGCATGTTTTATCAGTATTGCATGTGGGGGGTACCACCAATTGGAATTCACTTACATACCATTGATGCCAGCAGGGATGTGGCCAGTGGTGAGGAAACCTCCAGAGGTTTGGAAACAGTCAACACTAGAGGAAAAACATCCCTGGAGCAGCCCCCCTCCTCTCTCTCTACCTAAACTGGTGGAAATCTGTAGATCTATCACATAAATATTGTGTAGATCACTAAAAAGTGAGGTGAAATGGAACCAAGTCTTTGTATCTGCAGCTCACATTACCTGTTTGGTGACAACAGACTACATTTCCAAATGGAAATCATCACCCTTTTCCCTGAGCTGGATGCATATGAAAGTGCAGCAGAAAAAGCAAGAAAATAATATAAAAAGAGTGAAGTGTTTAGCTGGCGTCTCCTCAGACTGGATGTAGCGGTCCCTCATATCGGGGCTCTCCGTTTACATTATTCATACGGAGGAGGGTGTGACTTGTTGGCTCTTTTTTCCGCCTGTATAAAACGAGAAGTTCGCGTAAAAGAAAATACAGATGGAGAAGGCTAGCCGGCTCGCTGTGTCACAGAGAGTCCCCTTAAGCCTACGTGACAGCTCACATACTGTCCCTTTGTGACCAGCTTAATCGGCAGAATGCCCGCTCTCTGTGTGCTTTGTCTCGCCGCTGCGCTGGCTGCGTTCACCCGGCTCGCCGGTTCCGTGGGGCCGGTGATCCGATGCGAGCCGTGCGACGCCGGGGCGCTCCTGCAGTGCAAGCCGCTGCCCAAGGACTGCGCGGAGCGGGTGAGGGAGCCCGGCTGCGGCTGCTGCATGACGTGCGCCCTCGGCGAAGGAGACGCATGTGGAGTGTACACTGCGCGCTGTGGCTCCGGCTTGACCTGTCAGCACCAGCCGGGTGAGAGCCGACCCCTGCAAGCCCTGCTGGAGGGACGGGGAGTGTGCTCCACCGCTGCGTCCAAAAAACTCTGCAGCATTCTAATTCCGGCGCAAAAACAAGGTAAGCAGCCAAGGCTTTGTGCGCATTTTAAAGTCTTTTGCGCGTACGTTTGTGCTGCGTTGCTGGTGGTTTGACAGAAGCTCTCCCCATGAGGTGATAATCTTTGCTAACTTGGGAGTTCCCAGTTTGTGAATATACTACATGTGTTCTTTTGGTAATGGATAAAGATGCTCATTTTACATACTGGCATAAACAAACTTACGCAAATTCCAAACTTGCCTTGTTTTGCAACCTGTCATGTAAAACACAAACCCTGGAATTCTGCAGGGGAGATGCGGCGTCGTTGTGCTTGTCTGGGTAAAACCATATACCCATAGGCTGCTGAAAGTTTTAGTGGATGGCATCAGCAACGAGTTGAAGCTTTACGCAGCAAATATTTGTTACGAATCACTTTGTCCGTGGGCGCACGGCTCTGGGTCAGCATGCGCAAAATCCAAATACATACAACTGGAAAGAATGACACTATTTTAAGCCATTTGATGTTTGCACGTTGTTTATTTGAAAAAAAAAATGTAGCTCTGTCCTCTATTTTCTGTCTCTCGCTCTCACATGCACACGTACATGCGCACACAATCTGGCTCCCTCAAACTAATAGTTAAGGAATTCCGCATACATACAGTAAGTATATAGTGTTGAAATGAGGCTGAGCGCAAACCATGTCCCCGTCTTCTGTGATGTCCTCATTTTCCCTTCACGTTTAGCTAATGCATTTTTGTACACAGTCTGAAAATATGTGCTCGAGCTTTTTCTGGTCCAGGATGTGGGCCAAAACATCTCAACTGTAGAGGAGTTACTTCTAAACTGTAAACACAAACTCCTGACCCATTATCCCTGCCCAGGTTTCATGGTTTCAGACAGAGAGCTTGTACATGCATGGTGTTTTGTGTGAATGGATGCTCACTGCCCACACCGGTGAAACGGCACACATGGCACCTGTGTGTGAATACACACTGTTGTGTGTTTAGGCACCGCTGACGTCAGACCTCCAGGAGCCTCTGTGTGTGTTTTCTTCTTCCTGGTTATTTGGTTTGGCCACAGTAATGTGTGCCGTGCAAGCACTCAGCAGTCACATTGTCATAGACACAAACGCGTATACATTCACTGAGGTGCATGAACACGCATGTGCAAACCTTCATCAGATTACTCCAACTGGTCTGCTTTTGCTCATTTTCTTACTGTTACCCTCTGATTTAACAGAAAACGAATTGCTTTAAATGTAGAAACAAAGGGATCCAAGAAATCACATTTCTCTGCAGCACATTAGCAGAGTTTCAGATAGGATGCTTATTTACAGTATCTTCACCCCCTGGAGATGTTTTTTTTTGGGGGGGGGGTAATGATCGAGAGTGCCCCTGTTGGTCAGATAGGCTAAGTGCAGCCCAGAGGTTTCCACCACCATCAGTCCCCAGCTCCAACTCAGCCTCTCCTCCCAGACATTAACAAGCTGTCCTCACCGCAGTTTGTGCTGTTTACCCCTGTGCCATTATATAAACAAACTGCGTAATGTGTTTATCTAAAATGCCCTGGATGTCCGAGGAAGTTTGTACAAAAGTTTATATTGACAGTAAAATGAATGTTTCCTGTAGTCTTAAAGAGGACTCAATATTTTTTATTTATTTTTTTAATGGTGGCTGCAACTGAGAAGAAGTGCATCAATTTATGACCTATTACTCAATCACACTGCAAAAAAAGTACAAGAATCCCAGACTTACTTGCAAGTAAAGTTAGTCAACATTAGGTCATTCAGCGTGTGTGGTTTGATGTGCTGTGTGAGTGGTGATTAATTCTGTCCATTCTGCACCATTTGCATTAGTGCATATTGGTTCTATGTTTGGTTCCTTTGCAGTTTTGTTACGGTGCGATAAACGCACCTCCCAAACAATATATTTTAAAAGCCAAAAATTTAGCTTTATAAAAGAGAGCGTATATGTCAAACCTTTAAGATATAAAGATATATCCCTAATACAATATTTTACAGTTTTACAACTGGTGCATCTGAAGTGTGCTGCAGTTAACAGTGTGTGAAGTATTAAAACATGCTCCCCTGTTCCAAACTATTAAAAAATGTACAACTATTATAATAACCTTCAGCTACATAGCTATTATTATTATTATTATTATTATTATTTTAAAACATTATCTTGTCTGTAAACATAATCTCTCCCTGAATCATTATTCTGTCTGCTTTAGTGCTGAACACACACACACACACACACACACACACACACACACACACACACACACACACAGACACACACACACACACGATACCAATACAATTCCCATGTCTGCACACAACATTTTGTTCCTACTTTGATTCAGAGACCTCTAGCGGCAGAAATTTCACATTGTGCATGCAAGGACTGGCAGAAGCCCTGCTGTTATGATCTTGTTTCAGTCGACGCTGTTGTTGACATCCATGTTGTTAATCTGAGTTCGGGTGAGTCTGGGAGACTGTGGAGCTCCGGCACGTCACTAATTGATCAGGTGGTCACACAGAAAGGGTGGGCTGCCAGCCTGCCCGGCCACATGAGCTACACGCCTACATGCCCGCCCGCCGCCTTCACCACAGCTCTCAAACACAAAATCTGCTTTGAGTTAACAGTTTAAAACTGTGTTTGGGTGTGTGTGAGCCGCTGCATGTGTGTTCCCATCATTCCTCCATCTCTTCAGGGCTTTGCCAAACTTGTGGCAGTGTGGCTGACATGGTGGCACATGGCGGACAGTTTGGTCCTCTCCTGCTATATTAGGGAGGAGTGTTTGTAGCCCCCTCCGTTGCTTCCTCTTCATTTCCTCTTGGTCACATGGCCCCCGCTCTGCTCGGTCTTTAACAATTTGACAGGAATATTTACCAGCGTGACTGGTTATTAATACATCTGCTCCCTCATCGCCCACTTTACCTCTTACTGCTCAACCTCATCCTCTTTTAGCCCCAGTCCCCTTGATCACCACCCTTCCAGACACACACACGCACACATTTCCTTCGCAGTGTCCTTAAAAAGTCTTGTTTACACTCAGTTCTTCTTTATGAGTCTATCTCTTCATGCTGGAAATTTGTGGATATGAAATCGTCATGTTTCTGTTTATTACTTGGCTTCATCTCTGGCTCCACACAGCCCACAAGGCAATGAGCTAACTTTATTTTGTCTGTTTGAAACAGAATCCTCTGTTGGATTAAATAGAAGAAGCAGGACCCCATCATCTTGTTTGTGTATTTTTTTTTTTAAATGGTTGACTTGACAGATTGCTGACATTTACAACTTTATAAGTGTGTTTCAGAAGAACTGTCAGCTGTTCATGAACATTAAAACAGGTTTACTGTAAATGGTCTTTTTGTGTATTCTCGGTGTAAACAGTTAGAAACATAACCATTCGTCCCATTTCAAAGCCAAAATATTTATTTATTAGAAGATAATTTGGAGCAGACGACTCATTCAACTGCAATCCTCTGGACAAATAATTGTATAAGCTCCAAATACACCTATACTACATAATTTTACTCATATACATATAGATAAGAAGGAGCGGCTAGAACTAACAACCCATTTCCAGTTTTCATGTGGACAGCTGACTATTGCTTGAAGACCACCTGTCCTATAAAAAGTCAACTTTGTCATTCTGTTAACACTCTGACCACTTACCTTCACAGAAAACACCGGAAATCAGGTAGAGGAAGGCATTGCCAATGTAACCGCTACGATGACGGTGTTGCCCGGTGTGGCGACAGTAAAGGGCGGGCACAGTCGGATGTCGGTGGATACCAGGCCTCCACTGCACAACAAACTGTTCCAGAAAGATCAAAACAAGAAGACTCAGAGCTACAAGGTGGAGTCTGTGTCTGGAGGAGCCATTATGGAGATGCACAACTTCTCCCTGGAAAACAAGAGGGAGATTGAGTATGTAAGTCATAACGCAGGCTCTGCGAGGTTCCTGTTCAAAAGTGTGATTGTGTTGGAAAAATGAAAAGCAGTGAGGTTCAGTGCAATTTGAAGCCATTTAATGTAATCTTTGCTGTCATACTATGTACAGAAATTCACCAGCGTTATCAAAAGAAGCCTTTAAGACATCAAGTAAAGTTATATGTCACTGGAAAATGGCATAAAGCACAAAGTTTGCAAATACTGAGCTGACTGAGGAAAATCAATGAATGAATCATACACCTGTTACAAACTAATCTTACAATCATCTTAATTTTTCAGCTTCGATTTGATAAGTATTTGCAGAATACATTGATGTACTTCAGGAGTCACTAAGGGGCTTTTTTATTTTTAAGATTTTGGCCATAGATAGAAATAAAAAATAGCTGTTTTGACCTCAGTAAGTCCCACACTCTCAGTAGCCCTTGTTATGTGGGGTACAAGAACCCCACTTTTCTTTTTGCCGGTCTCCATCCTCTTTTTCCATTTATTCTGCCATCTAGTAGCCATTTTGACATTGCTTTTCTGACGACCTGCAGCATATTACTAAAGTATAGAGAACATTTTTAGCTTTTCAAACCTTAAAATTTGACTTCACATCAATTTGGGTCATGCTTAGAATAAAAAGACAGAAATTGCGGTCCTGTTTACGGTGTTTGATGTATAGTCTATCCCAGCTGGTCTTGCAGTGTAGACAGTGGTAGAATTTGACAGTTGCTCTGGAAAAGTTATTATGGCTGCTCTGTCTGTGTTTTTTCCACCGTGAATATGATCTGGATCTATACATATAAATGTGCCAAACACATATAAATAAGCCTGATACCACATGTACTGCAATATGTGAAAAATACTAAAATGTTGCTCCAATTAACTATGTTTGCTTCGTGTTCTACAAGGTGCAGACCTTTCTCAATCAACAACCAAATAAAAATGTTAGCTTGCAGGTTAAAGTATGAGTTTTCTTTCTAGATTACGGTACTTGAAAAAAAGAAAAAAAAAAATCCCATATGGTTGAAGAAATGTATGTTTTCAGCAAATAGTCCCAGAACAAACTGATAAATACATGTCATGGAACATTCACCCACTATTTATATAGACTACACTGTCTACAGTCTAAATATATTTATCACTGACAAACATCATACTAGCAGCTTGTGTTAAGCTGCCAATAACACTTCTTTCTATCTTTAGTAACATTAAAAAAAAAAAGCAAAGAGCTTGCTGTTGGTCGTAGCTTATAATATTAACTGTAGATAAAAAGAAACACTAAATGACTTATTGTTTTACGTAGTATCTCGCTATGACACACCATATCCATAAGCTAGGCTAGGCTAGGCTAACATTAGCTTACTGGCAAAGATTAACATCATTGACTGAACTTGTTGGTGCAAAATTTTGCTTTGTCCAAAAGAAAAAAGAAAAAAAAAAAACAAACAGATGAAGACAGCCAACTATATTAGCAGCCTTCATTGTTGTAAACATTATCAACTTTAATTCTCCAAGAAATTCTAAAACCTATTCACAAGCTAATTAGATTGTATAATTAGCCGTGAACAAAGAAACAACTGAATGACATTCAGCATTTGTACATCATGCTAAGTAGTGCCTATGTCTCACACATACACCATCTCAAAAGGCTAAGTTAAGCTAGGCTAAGCTAAACTAATGGTAGTTACCTGTCAAAGATTTTCTAAATTCACCTCGACTCTGAATATACAGAGATGATGGGCTTTCAATTATTTATTTATTTTACTGTTATTATTTTCTAAGCATGTGATTAAAAACTGCAAATATTCTATGGATAAAAATTAAATGAACTCACAAACATAACATAATACTGTACAATCATTTCCAGTGTATAACAGCCCGTGTTATAAGTGTTAGCAGTGCTGTGGTTTGAGGGTGTAAACACCACTGAGAGCCTGAGTATCTGACATATCTTATAGAGAGGGAGCCACTGACCATCAGCAGGAACTTTAAAGGAACTCACCGGTTGTCCATACTGTTCTTTCCTGATATCATCACCCCTGGAAAATCCTCCCCTGAGGAGTGATGATATTACTGCGCCGATGTCGAAGTTCTCCCAAGTATAATTCCGCTATACAATGTAGTTATCCATTTTATCCACTTCAGAGTTATCCAATCGCTACGTTTAATTTTATGTAACCATACTTGGGTCAAGTAACTACTCACATAACCGCATTTAAATAGGGAAAACGTGGAAGTGCTTGGTTGCTTCCATCTTCACGTCTGTCTGAGCTTTAATGAGCTATGCTAAGTGCTAACAAAGTACCATAACAACCAGGACGATTGAGTGCATGCGCAGAGACAAGAGAGGTATGTATCAACTCGTCCATGATCAGGGAAGAATATACTGTAGTTCAGTATGGAAAACCTGTGATGTGTTCCTTTAAGTACTAAAACAAAAACTTTTTAACAGACTCATGCATCTTTTACTTTAAATGCTAAATCTGTGATTACTTACCTGCTGTTTAATATACTTTCCTCGTAAGTCGTCTTGGTCCATGTTCTACAGACTTCAGCCCCCCCCCCCAAAAAAAAGTCCGAGTTTACCTTATACTTGTGAAATTCTGTTTGAAGAAATGTATGTTTTCAGCAGGTAACCCTGAACTAAAAGGGATTGGGTCACACTGATTAATAACTCTTGTATTTGTTAGCTGATGTTTGAGCCCCACTATGTTTTCAAAAAAGTGCAAAATGAAGTATGGCAGGTATTTAGAGTCAACCCAAATTAGGTGTGAAAGTGTCATTCAATTGATTGGACAGGGTTTTAAATCTATTAGGTATGAATCAAAAAGTGGGATTTCGGTCCCAAGTGCCACACCCGTTATCACCCACATGTCAAAGAAAAGAACACATCCTTTTCATGACACTTCACAAATAAAAGCCCGAAAAACAGAAGTACCAACCGCTGTCAACAGTGACCACTTCGAAAAAACATGACAAATGGAATTATTCAACTCTCAAACACAAGACAAAAGTAGAAAAATTAGAAACATTAACATCAGTCAGATGTGAGGATGCCACAGGATGAATTCCTGAATAGTTGTCAGTATTCAGTTACTGTAACTACTTCCACCCATACTGAAATGATTGCAAGTTTTTAACAGATGTAATGAATGAAAATAAAAATGCACCACTTACTTTTGTCTTATGAAATCTCTGTCCACACTGCAGTACAGAAATGACAGCAAATCATTGTAAGTGGCACCTCAGATAACACTGGACAGACAAAACTAAATGATAAACTTAAGTTAGCTTATGTGTTGATTTGGGCTGTTAAACTGTGTTCCATATTTTAAAGATTTCATAGAACCTGTATGACTTATATTTGGTTTATGTTCATTACACTAAATAACAGCAGGCATGCATGTATTGGCATGTGAAGCCATAGTTTAATAATCTCAAAATGTGGGTTAAATTGAAGGAAAAAGGAAGAAATATAGAGAGAAATTTGAATTTAGCAAAATATACACATTTGTTAGGAGCAAGGTGTACGTTGTTTTTTTGTTTTTGTTTTTTTTACATCTTAACATTTGTTCCATTTTCCTTATCAAAAAATGTGCGTATTTGTATTTTGAGAATGACAATAACCCAAGCTACAAATCAAGCTGCTGTATTTTATGTGATTATGAGAAAAGTTTATAGGAAACTACCTTAAATAGAGGACGTGTAATGTAAAGTGTTAGCAGAGTGGTTTTGAGCAGGGCTTTGCAGTTCTCTCTATACTTGGCCACACTCTGACACATGAAGTGGGCATAATGTTAGAGAATCCAAGCACATTGTGGGAGGTCCTTAGGATCTAACAAACATCCTGTATACATTTGTGTACATTATCTACCTCTAAACACAAAACTTTATACTCTAAACAACTCTAAACACAAAATGTTTTTATAAAGAAATGTGTGTCCTCTTTTATTGTGGCTGCACGTGTGCCCTCCTGCACGTGTTCCAACTTGTTCTTCAGAGCAATTTGTGGTCAAAACTTCACAGGGTGCCTTTTAACTCATTTAAACAACATCATTTTTAATTACATAGTTTAATTGTAAGAGGGCTTACTACTTTTTCCAAAACGTTATCATCTCATTGGAGAATCCAGTTCACTGTGGACCTCATAGTGTGTCTAATCACTGCAAGCAAGTGCAAACCTACAGGAACTCATTTAACCTAGAAACAATACCCACACATATCAAGTATCTCTGTGGAAATGTGGAAAAAGTAGTTCATGAGGTTTTCTGAATATTTAATTTTGCTGTGATATAGCACCAAACAACGATTTAGATTGAACTGTTATTCCTAACATCATATAAGAATGAGCAGTTTCTTAATCAAATATCCACAACTCCATAGCATCATGTTGGAAAAGGGGTGAAAATTAGCGGGCACAAACGGGTGTCATGTTTCCATCGCAGCCAGTCGGAGTTAAGGTCAATAAACACCTGTGACTTCAGGGACATTTGACCCGAGAGTGAATGGCAATTGTACCCTTTCACACTGAAGACAATGGTGAGATGTTCGTGAGACTTTTGTCCTGTTTGAAAAGGGGTAAAACTTGATGCTGTGGAAAACAAAAGGTGAAGGAAACATTTGGTCTTATTGATTTGTGGTTCCTTAAACTTCAAGCTTAAATTTCTACAGTAAGTCTTTCTTTCTGGTAACTGTGAATGTCACATTGATTCATACCATTGCCATATTACATGCCATAATAATGTTTTGCTGATGTGATACTAGGTGTAATGTGAGTGTTAGTTACAATGGAGAAATGTGTTCGATTTGAAAATGGCCCGAAGCAAGAAATGTTAACAAACAAAGTCCTTTGTCCAACAACATGGCATGCAATGTAATGTAAATATAAGTTTGACAAGCTTTCTATTTTATCTCAGCCAGCTTTGTGAGACTGCAAAGTGAGTCCCAGATTATTTCTTAATGACTCTGTAGTAGCCTTTTTAATGTACTGTTATGTACTTTTTCCTGCTGTAAATTGTCTACTCTGACCTCCAACTAATCGCCTTATTACAGTGCCTAAGATGCATTAAACAGAATTTAGAAAATATTTTATCATGTGCACTTTTAAATCTGTGGCAGTTTTTAGTCTTTTAGCCTCATGGCAAAAATAATTCCATGATTTCTTTTGTAATTCAAGTGGTCTAACACGAAACAAGAATTCTATCTCTTTCTTTGGACTATGTTTTTCAAGCTGTAGAAAATCTTCCAATTTGACCTAAAGTTTGATCTGTTCAAGTGTTTTCAGAAAGGAAGGGAAATTAACCTTTATAGGGCACTCTGAAATACTCTGAAATTCAGAATTTCAACTTTAATGTGTTATTGGAGGACGTAAAAAGACTTAATTAATTTTGTGATTTAAAAAAAAATGTATTTTCAAGTGGAAAATCAAGGCCAGTGAAGTTACCATGTTTGATTCCTTGCCATAAGTGGCAAAAAAAAAAAATCCAAGAAGTATGAATTAAAAAAAACAAGAAAAACACATTTAAGTTAAAAGGAACATGTATTTTTGAACAGTAGAGCAACATTTTGAGAACATTAGAACAACATCCAGCTATGTGTCCACATCCATATTATCACCTTAAAGATCATTCCTTACATTAGTACCATTACTTCATGGTACGTAACAAAGTAGGTTCACTCACTGTTCATGCAGAGGTGGACCTTACAGACCCTGGAGACCACACTGGACCTGAGATTGTTGCCTCACTGTAACTGTTGCTGCCACTGTCTTGTAATGCGTGCGGAAATTACCAAAAAGGAAGTCATTTGCCCGATAAAGGGTTAATATGAGGTTCTTTTACTTTTCAACAGCTGTGTGCTAACAGTTCAACTATATATGTGTTTAGTCATGTGATTTGGACAAAGAGGAAAGAGCTGTGTATTTCCCCATCTGGTCCAATATTGATCCAATCCTGATTCAATACAGTAGCATTATTTATCCTAACTAAAAATACTTTGCTCAATCTGAGTGATCAAAAACAGTCACAAATTACTTGAATTCTGTCCACGCATTCTGTAATTTTTAGTGAAACACCAGTAACCCTGCCCTCAATGAGAACGTATAATAAAGGCGTTTTGTTGTGTCATTAGGGACCTTGTCGACGGGAGATGGAGAGCATCCTGAACAGCCTTAAAATCAGCAACGTTCTCATCCCGGGAGGCTTCCGCATACCCAACTGTGACAGAAAAGGTTTCTACAAGAAAAAACAGGTGAATAGCTCTCCCTGCTGTTTCGTCTGTCTCTTTTTTTGTGACTCACACACACACATACACACCTGTGGACATGCCAATAGACCCACCGCATGCCTGAACACTTCCAAAGATCCCTCACAGACTCATCCCACCCACTCACACAATACACAGTCCCCTTTTTTTGCAGCTTGGGTTGCCTTGACAGCCACATCAACACTATATTATCAGAAAGGCTAATAACCATGTATTACTCCGGTAAATGCACTGCAGCCGTCTGACTCATGCCTCACAGGAAATGAAGTCGGTCAGGTGTGTTTGTGGGTGTGCGGTGTGGGAGAGTGTGGGGGGTAGGGATGTAAGAATGTGGTCTGGGAGTGTGTGTGGCACAGTAGATGGAGTGTATGCATGGCGCTTGTTTGATGGCGGTAGTTTTGGTGAGGGTGTAGGTGTGGGGTGCTGTTGGTGAGGTAAAAAAAACAAACAGGCTGTCACTGGTTTAGTTTTTCTTGTCCGTGGTGCAGACTCGGGCCACCCATAGCCTGCTCATTTGTAAGACGGATAGAAGAAGGGAAAAAAAGGAAGCTGGAAGTTGTTGATGTAGTTCGTTGGGTGACATGTGCTGACCTGAGGGGAGGTGGGGCGCGCCGGGCGGTGGGTGGCAAGGCAGGCAACGGTGGCAGAGAGACTGGGGGATGTCGGGTAAATACCAGCATCCCATTTCCTGAAGGGAGTCTTATCGGAGGGATTCCATTTGAACGAGAGCCCGTTATGAGAAACGCATGAGTCACCAAAAAACCCCCCACAAGCACTATGAGTCAGAGACCAACTCGAGCCATAACACACACACAGACACACACATTTCCTTGTGTTTAGGGGACATTACATTGACTTACATGCATTTCCTCAAGACTTACTCTAACCACCACATACCTAACCCTAATCTAAGATCAAAACAGCTCTTAACCCTCACATTTAATGATTTACGTCAGCAGTTCCCGAACTTTTTAGGTCATGCACCTCCTTCAACATCCTGGCAAAGTCAACACATCCCGCACACCCCTTGTAAGTGTTTGCTTTTGAATGTTGTAATAGATTATGTCAGTTTAGCACAGAGAAATGGACAAAGCGCCCTCTCTAATGCTAACTGGGGCATCAAACAAACCCTGATGACATATTTGTATGTAACTGTAATGTACTCTAGTCTGATAATTACACTCTAATACACAGAAATTACAGTATGGTGTTTTTAATGCATGCAAACAAAAAGAAAATAAAGTAAACAGTTTATTTTAAATGTGTCTGCTTAAGGCCTTACATATCTACACCCTGGCCAATGTTACAGTGACCTGCACTGTGCCAAACAAAAGTGGTTACCCGGCCATCAAGATAAGTGCACGGCTTTTAAAAAACAGCATTCATGTACAAAGGCTAACGCCTGCATACATGCTCCAAACCACAAAAATATTTTTAGCAGTAACAACGTTTCAGTGAAAATGCAGGATCAAAACATTCCATCCTGCTCTGCCAATCTGCTAATCATACCAACCATTCAACCGTAACCCTAACCAAGCAAGGCAGAGTAGGAGCAGTTCTTCACAGAATATGACGGAATAAGAGGAGCATCCTCACTGTAAAGACTGAGGAGTCTGGAGATTTATATGGACAAACATGGTCACTAATCAAAGACTGAAGTTGTCTTGTGGCATGATGGCACAGTGGTTGGCCTTTCCACCTTACAACTAGAAGGTTTGATACCCTGTTGGTCTGGAGCCATTCAGTGTTCTTAGTCTGGTTGTGCCAAGTGGCTGTCCTCGATTAAAAACAGATACATATAGGTTAATTCTCCTGTCTGTGTCCTTAAACCAATCTACTTACGAAGGTCTGGACTTGGTCCCTGAGTGCCTTCAATGGCAACTCATTACTTTTAATGTGCTAATTGCTAATCATCAATTGTAGATGCTGCATGTATGGATGGATACAGAAAGTGGAGTTCTCTACAGGGATAGTAAAGTGAGTTAATATTCAAATTCAATCAGGTTAACACTAAGGACATTTAGTAGAACATAGAATAGCATAAAATAGCAATAGAATTTTGACATGAAAATGTTTGAATCATGTTTAGGTTGGGCGACACGGTGGTGCAGTGGTTAGCACTCGTGCCTCACAGAAAGACGGTCCTGTGTTCGATTCCTAGGTGGGACCTTTCTGTGTGGAGTTTGCATGTTCTCTCCGTGTCTGTGTGGGTTTTCTCCGGGTACTCCGGCTTCCTCCCACAATCCAAAGACATGCACTGATAGGTTAATCTGCTAATCTAAATTGCCCATAGGTGTGAATGTGAGAGTGATTGTTGGTCTCTATATGTCAGCCCTGTGATGAACTGGC
>JAQQZY010000020.1:13788485-13798589 GCA_030068375.1 Ostorhinchus rueppellii | reverse complement strand
CAGGGTGTACCCCGCCTTCGCCCTTAAGTAGCTGGGATAGGCTCCATGCGACCCCCGTGACCCTAATGAGGATAAAGTGGGTATAGAAAGTGAATGAATGAATGTTTAGGTTTGACTGAATGGCCACTGATCAACATATTAAAATAATTTGCTTTCATTTTGGTTCTTTTTTTACCTTACCGTATCTCAGATGAAGGTCTCATCAAACAAATGTATGTGTGACACACGTTGGCAGTGTTTTGTTGATCCATCCTCTTGGTTAATGAGTCAAAAAGTCAACAGTGGACACTCTTGACACATCAACAAATTAAAATCCTCATCTCAAAATTCTTATCTCACTGTTTCCCCCAGTTTCTGAATTTGGAGTTTCACTCTTGCCTTCATTAAATAGTTTTTCTAAAATTTCATCAACAAAAGTCTTCTAGGAAAGTGTCAGCTGAGGTCAAAGTGAGTGTTTGTGTGCAGCAGTGTGCCAGCCCTTGTCGCCCTTGTCTTAGAGGACCGGTGGGGTGCGGGGTGTTGTGTTAAATCCATCCGAGGGGATGTGCCTTCACGGTGTGTTGCAGAGATTTATGACCGGAAACACAGCGAAGAGGAGACCGTGTGAACCGTCTAGGGTGACAATACTGTGAAAAGAAGGGAACAGGGGGAGGAGGGAGAGACGGGTGAGGGGTGGGGTGGGGGGGGACTGAGGACAGGAAAAAGGAGAATAATCATACAACCATGAGTATCTTAAAGTGATACCTCACCTAAATTCTATTTGATTGCTAATAGAACCTGCTGCTTCCTCCTTTATTTGGACTTTTTCCAGGTAAGTACCAGCAATTCATTACAGGCCGGACACTTGCATCAGATTTCACCATTTACAAAGAGTGAATTTGTATTAGGTGGCGCCTCTGGTCTCATTCGTATTTACACATTTTGTCAGGTATTGATAGTTAGCGTGGTGCAGTGTTGCAGAATATAGAAGAGAGAGGTGCTGAAGATACCAGGACAAGAAAAACTCAAGCGGTGTAGTCCATTATGACTCTTATCATGGAGGGGAACATGTCGTCTTCAACTCAAACTTCACCTAGAACCATGAGCATGTCTGAATCTTACATATTGAAGAGTGAAAGTGGTATTCTTAGCTTCTTCTTCTTAGTAAACGACGTAGACACCAAACCTTTGTGAGGTGAGGAAAGGAGTGAGGACCAAACTCAAGTCCTTCCTGAAGATCGAACCTCGAGACACCCTTCACTGGAAACTAATGTCAGCCACTTGGATCTGTGCTCTGGTTCTTTTGGCCACTACACACATAACTCAAGGCCATTTTTCAGGTCGGAACATAGACCGACCAGTAAATTAAAACGTCTGGTCATTCACCTGGAACGAGTCTGACTTATCAACAGCAACACAAACAAAACACTCATCCTGAATCACCACTCATCCTGACTGTATCAGCGGGCCAAACATACCCATACGCCTGAATCACACCCACAGGATGGAGGCCTGGGTTCAGTCACAGCAGAAGGAAAACAGAGTGTGGTCAAATTATAATGAATGGCAATGCTGACAAGTTTGTATAGCAGAATAATTGCATTTTAATAAATCGCCAAAAATATTCCGTAAACAAATCTCTTGTTGAACATTTGATGATGTTTTGTCATGTATTAGAGGGAACATTTGGATAGCAGCTTGGCAAATAGGCAGAGGATTGATAATATATAAGCTGTTTCTAACTAATCCTCTGACAACTAAAATGAAACTTCTGCAAGTTCTTGTTTCTGCATCAAAGGTTGTTTTTAACATCACTCTACACACTGCTTTGAGGTTTGATGTCAGATTTGTTCGTGTACAAGTGGTAAAAACAGAATCAATGTGTTTGGCCATAATTTGATGAAGCTGCATTTTTAGCAGCTGATTGGATTGCTGATTAAGGAACAGAATTTCTGTGGGTGTTTTGAAGTACTTTTAAACATTAAACAGGATGGTTTTGTGTTGAATATCATGAACTCATGAGGTATAAGCATGTACAGTATGTGTGTGTGGACATCTGTGTGTATGTTGCTGGTAATGTGAGTGGTTGAACTCTACCTCAGCTACAGAGAAACCTATTTTTAGCCTCAGTTATATGAATTGGCTCCCAGTTCAGGCCACGCATACCCAACACTGACCCAGTCATTACACCCCTCTGCCTCTCACACAAACTCTCCCTCGCTGTCACTCTTATTCATCATGTCGCCCACCCATCAGTACCCCCATTGTGCCCTGCCTACAGTCATCCACCCGTCCTTTGTTCACCCATCCTGCCTTCCCTCCCACCTGGCTTTTCCTCCCAGGAATCACCCTGCAGAGGGATGTGAATGGGACGCCAGTGTCTGCGTCTTTCTGTGTACTCTTTCAGAGTTATGTGTGTTGAGAGGAAGAGGAGGAGGAAGAGGCAGTGGGTTAAGGATGTGAGCCAGGTGCCTGTGAACCCTAATCCCTCCTCCCTCCCTGGGTCCGGTCAGTGCCAGGCCCATAAGGGCTGACTTATTGAGCGTGACTCAGAAGGATCTGTGGAAACGTACACACTGACCACAATGGCTTTATAATAACTGGCCAACCTTCGGGGACCCAGACAGCTATTTTCTTCCTGTCTCTTTCCCTCTTTCTGTTCCCTCCTTGGATTTCTAATCCGCCCCGCCTTCCCGCTCTCTGGGGGACGTAGTCTTGTGTCGTTTTTTTTTTTTTTTTTTCACCATGCCTGTTGCATAATATGTAGGGCTGGGTATCATTTAACATTTTACAACGTCAATACGAAACTTGAGCTTCAGCATTATACTGAAGCATTCTTTCCTTACCTTACTGAAAAATATGTGAACAGGTGAAACCGTTTCCTGAATTTTAACAAATTAGATGTTTGTTCAGTGAAGCAGAAGGTGCACGTCCATCCAGTTCCTATTGACGCAGATGGATGGAAAACTTTCAATAAGAACAATGGAAACTGGTTCAGCATCTGCACTAAACAAACAGATACGTCATATTAGATGAGAAACAGCAACACATTCCCAAACACTTAAAGACCTGCAGAAACAACTGTTAGACAAATGCTTTGACAAACTGTGGAAGATAGTCTGAAATAGTAGGATTGGATCTAGATTAGTGGTTCAGTTCAGGCAGCAAAAGTCAAAGCCAACTTCAAATTTTCCTTTTTTTTTTTTTTTTTGATAAAATACCTCTTACATCTACCAGCTCTTCCATCAAAAGGGAATGAATGAAACACTACATCATACAGCTTTTAAACCATGATGATGTTGGTGAACCAGCTCATAATATTGACATGACAAGACTGGATGGAAACATGCATAAATTCTCATTTTGTTTTGCCAATTATCTGAAAATTCACTTAAAATTTGCGATACGTTTAAATGGAAAACCAACTAACATTCCTACCACAAAAACAAACTACTCCACACTTCATTTGAGATCCGACTGAGACCACTTCTTCCAAACAGTGTGGTTTTTAGTTCGAAGCTAAGTACGAGTACCATGTTCAGGTCCACCAAACAAGACTTGTACAGAGGAGGAAACAACCCAGAAACTGATTTAATCGGACTAAATATTATAGTATGTTTTCATCAAAGAAAACCTGAGGTATAAAAACTATGTTCATACAGTTAGGGGTTAATACTATTGACTATACAAGATGTCTAAGTAAATTTCCTCGTTTTCCTTTTTATCAGCTATTATCACTTAGAAATTCACTTCTACAACTTCTAACCCGCACAGTATTGAGAGTGTTATGAAAAATATGTGCAACACTTAGAATTACACTATAACACTTATGATGATACTAATAATATCTTCATTTGTCACTTCGCAAGCAGAGCTAAAGGTTTCACAGCATAAATGAAAAAGAAACATATAACAGTTTAAGATGTAGTATATGCAGATTATACTGTACATAAAAACACACAAAGGCTATATATACAGTATATACATCCAATAAGCTCCTGAAACCTTGGAAAGTGAAAATTTTGGCTTTTTTTATATTAAAAGGTTGTCTTGATTAGGAACTGTATATTGCAATAGTTTTTTTAGATACATTTTTAAAGTTATTTTTATTTTTGTTATTGTTATTATTATTATTATTATTATTATTATTATTATTATTATTATTATTATTATTATTATTATTATTATTATTATATTTTAATGGAATTTCCTTTGCATTGGACAGCATTTTTTAAGTTAAACTGTCAAACTTTTGTCCCCTTCAGGACAAAAATGCACTGCTGGATCTCAGGAGGATAAAGAAAAAATAAAACCACATTAAACAAGACTTAAAACAGAATCTCAGCGGATATAATTTTAAAACACTATCTACCATCTAACATCTCTCTCACAATCATTTTTCCTCACATGTAGTTGTTATTCATATCGATCGCACGTGTTTAAGTTCATCTTTGTACCGGCTTAAGTTAATTTTAGGTTCCTATTTTTAAGGCATGTAGCTATTTTTTTCTAACATAAACAAATTATTTCACTGGAACTTTCGTTTTTTTTTTTCTTTTTTTAGAAAAGGCAATATCCTGTAGCAATCCTCTGACCAGTTTCTCCCAGTACACTTACAAACACAGAGATGCACCGTCGTTTACACACATACATATACATGCACACCCACACACACACACTCACACACACACATTGCACTTTATGAGCTTGTGTTTATCCTGTGGTCTGACCAGGCTCTTTTTAATGTCCGTGAAGCCCAGCGACGCTGCTATTAGCTATAAAGACCGGCATCACAAGAGCACGCATTCATACACACAACACACAAGCATACGCAGCCCATAAAGGTCGCATTATGAATGTGCGGGGTGGATGAAATGTGCTTTTTTAGTGACAGCCATGTGGACCACGCATGGCTCAGAATGTGGAGTAAAATGTTTGAGCTGAATAAATACTCCGACAAGTTATTTTATATTTTAATCATCTATCTTTAACTAATTGTCAAGGTTTAGCATAGGCAGGTAAGGCTTTATTTTCACGTCTTTTACCCTTGGCCATCCAAGTCTGTGAGCCTTTTTTTCCTTAAATTTCTGTGCCTATCCACATGATCGATTTCTAGCAGTTTTGAATAATGATCCAGAAGTGAAAGCATATTTTCACTTTCAGTTTTTGATATAGTAACACTAATTAATTCATTTCTTTTTCACATAGGACCTGGTCATATTTAGTCAGTTGATAAGACTAACACGATTAATATTGAAATCACTTAAACTCCACCACAAGGAACGTGGAAACAAGTGATAATAGGATCAGGAATCAAAATCCTTGGTGTGGTCTATATTTTCAAATTAAGCCACATGTATTTATGTGTTTTAGTCTAGCCAAATCATGCACACTATTTAATGTCATCTGATTTTGCAGTCTCTACTCACTGTAGAATAGTTGATCACATTTCAATTGTAAAATGACCATATACTAGTCATTTGGTTGGCAAAATGATTTTTTTGTTTGTTTGGGTTTTTTTTTTTACATCAACCCATAAAGGCCCAAATATCCACTGTCAAACAAGATCGTCTGCTGATCAAAAATGTTCAATACCTGTTGATTCACTAATTCTATCAATCCGTGTAAATAATTGTTGTAAAATACAGTTTGTCATCTTTTCGTGGTCATTAGATTTGACACATTTGGGTGTTCAGAGGCTCTGTAGTTACCATGGAAACACCATCATCTTCTATATCATTGATTCACCAGTAAAATCCATGGAGTTGGATCAATGACAGTGGATGGAGACACATGGTTTATGTTCAGTTAATGATACATTTTACTGAAAAAGTCACTTTTTCTTCAGTTTTATCTGTTTTGGATATAATAACCTGCCACTTTAATATGAGATTTTATGAATATCTACATCATCAATAAATTAAATATAGTAAAATACATGATTTTCACCCCCCCCCCCCAAAAAAAAGCAAAATACAGAGGATAATATTAAAAGAAATGGTGATAAATTACTTAGTAAAGGTTAAATAGAGAGAAAAAATCATTTGGGAACTGACACAAAAGTAGCACTGCTGCAGATATTTGTTAGACTTTTATTTTGTTTAGCAATTTAGACCTATATTGATCATTTAGCTGCCATGAGATTAAATAATACATTCACAAATTTGTCTGATATCCTCAAATTAAAATAGACACAAAAGCGTTGTTCTCTGTTCGGCCTTTTCAGCGAGTGTGTTACATCGATGGATTGTGTGAATGATCTCTTTAGCACTTCTTACCCCTTGTTTACTCTTTGGGATCAATTTGACTTCATTCTGCTGCCTTCGTCTATGGCAGGGGTGTCAAAGTCATTTTAGTTCAGGGGCCATATTCAATCAACTTTGATCTGAAGTGGGCCGGACTGATAAAATAATAACATAATAATATATAAATAATGTTAACTCCAACTCTTCTCTGTGTTTTAGGGTGAATAAAGTAAAATTATGTGATGAAAACCTTTACATCTACAAACTACGCTTTAAAACAATGTGAATAATATGGACAAACTGAAAAAATAAGTGTAAATTTAACAATATTCTGCTTCAGTTTATCATTTACACATGTACATTATAACTTACAGATCACAGTGGATCTACAAATACACAAAACATTCAATAACAGATAATAATATTGTTTAAAATGCACTTCTCTTAAGACATTTCAGGTTGTTTATATTTCCTCAGATTATTCACATTTTACAAAAGTATATTTACTGTAAATGCATGAAATATTTAAAGAGTTGTGAGTATTTATTGAATATTATGGTAGTATTTTACTGATTTGACCCACTTGAAATTGAATTGGTCTGTATATGGCCCCTGAACTAAAACGATTGTTAATATCTTAGTTTAACTTTCATATTTCACAAAGTCATCACAAGGGCCGGACTGGACCCTTTCGCGGGCTGGATTTGGCCCCCGGGCGCATGTTTGACACCCCTGATCTATGGGATGTGGTTGTGGAAGGTAGCAGAAGGGTTTGTCCACTGTTCGATATCACTCCCGTATAAAAAGAGAAAATACATCATCTTTCTTTAAACTTTGAGGCTATCTGCTGCTGGAGTTGCAGATTCCTTATGCATACCGTTTCCTCATTTCCACTAGTTCTGAAAGCCTGTCGGGCCTCCCGTACACGGTTACGGTTGCTAGTGTGGGACTGAACAGTGGCCATTCTTGGGTCTGTCTAATTGAAATGTCAAGTGGTTCATGTTTGCTAAATGTTCTACTTAGTTATGAGAGTTGAAAGAGAATTGATTGTGTCTTTTCAAATGAAACCGGTGCATGTTTAAGTTTGTTTAAAAAAGTTGGCCCAACACTTAACCAGCAAAGTGACATCAGGTCCTCAGCAGACGTTCGGCTGTCTTTGCCTTTGTCCCACATTGTGTGCTGGCGAGTGTGTGTTTATGTGTGTGTAGATCGAAGCAGTAAAGAAAGGATTGCTTGAGATGACTGCTAATAGTTCACAGATGAAAGAGAGACTGAGCGGAAATTCAAAGGTAGCCAAGCAACAGGGGGAATGCACACATGCACATTTTGCTCTTCCTCTCCCTTCCGCCTCTCCTTTGGCTTTTCAGCCCTCCCATATACACACACACACACACACACACTGACATACACACACACACATACAGGACTCTATCATCATTAACCAGAGCAGAGGAACACAATGTTAAGCTCCTCTCCACAGTCTCGTCCGCTGGGTCAGGGCTAAAATAGAAACTGGCCGCAGACGATGGCACTGAGAGGGAATTTAGGGAGGAGAGACAGAAAACAGGGTGAGACAGACAAGACGGAGTGCAAGGAGGAGAGAGAGGAAGGAGAAAAACCTGAGAAGGAACCCCTCGATGATGCTAATGTGTGGGAACGGGGCGTGTTGTGTTGCGTACTTGCCCCCAGACTGCTGCAGTAGTTGTTGGCAAGGTATTTTAATAGGCCTGTGTCTCTATAAAGCTGCCTTTGATCATGCACTCAGGCTGCACGTGGATGTTGATTACACCGGAAACAGACACCTGGTCACACTCTAAAGCCTGTCTGTCTGCTTCTATGTGGCTGCACAATGCAGTCTGTAAGTATTCGGAAAGTTTTGCTTTTGCTCTGCACACCTGGTGTTGGAATTTAAATGAAGAAAATAACTGTTGGCTTAGAGTGGCTTGAATGTGCTTCCGTCTCCATCTAATGAGCAATGTAGGAAATATAGTCCTTTTATGCAGTTATAGTGTGTCTTGTATAACTTTTTTGACTGCACTTACATTGATGCTAATGGTCCATCTTTGAAGAAACTACAGTCTCTCCTGGTCCAAAGTCATTTTCAATAGGGTTGAGGGTGGTGATGCAAACCTTTAATAATCCCAGACATTCAATTCATCATCATTAATAACTGAGAATCAAAATCAGAGATAGAAAACATCATAAAAAGTAAAGATTTGCAAGAAGTTGTCTTTGACATGGGTATCCTCTGTGTGATGGAGAAACCGACGTGAAAACCACATTCTTCACTTTCTAGTTTAATTGGAAATAAAACCTAGTTTTCTATAACGTTTAAGCTCTTCAGGCAGGGATGCAGAGCAAATACTTGCTACTGTGAAGGGGAAAAACATCAGGTTTCAACCTGTCTTTTTTAAGTCCTCCACTTCTCCCACAGAGGCAGAAGCAGAAGATAGCATTTGTAATATCGCTCTCAAGTCAGGTCATGTAATGTACAAAACTATCACTAAGACGGAAATGTTCTTGTATTTAATTACTGATAATGTTGATTCATTTATTAAAAAAAATAAAAAATACAATAAACCAATCCAATTCAACTTTATTTGTAAAGCACTTTAAAACAACCACAGTGGAGCAAAGTGCTGTACAGGAAAATAAAAAAATAACAGAAGAAAATACAAGAATAGATTATAAAAACATCAAATCTGTACAATTAAAAACAATAACAAATTAAAAATAAGAACAATAAAACCAATACCAAACAGAACAACTGAATAAGAACAATACATTTAAAACTTCTGACATGGTTTCAAAGACCAAGGAGAAAAAATGGGTTTTAAGACGGGATTTAAAAACAGACAAACATTTAAAACCATAAACAAAGCGCTTGTCATCCCCCTCTTCTCAGTTGGGAAATTAGGGTCTTCACTTCGACTCCTTGTCCCTCCCAACTGATTTGTGAGTCAAGGAGTCGAAATGAGGAACCATTTAACAGGAGACATCATCCACCCAGAGCCGCCATGTGAAACAATAAAAATATGACATGATACAACCACAACTGTACGCCTGTATTTAATGATCTCTGACCAACGGGTGGATAATGTGTCAGGAGGTGATGCAGACATGACGTGTGTTTTTGTATGACACACACACACACACACACTGTAATAAGTAAAACATTGAATCAACTTTAAAAAATGTCTTCAATAGGTCACATAAAAAAAATTGTTGAGTGAACCAAATTAAATTATATTGAATGTAATTTAATGTTATTTAATTTGGTTCACTCAACTAATTTTTTTTTGTGTGTGACCTATCGAAGAAAAATTTTAAGTTTAACTTTTTACAGTGCACATAGGTCATCATATTTTAAATTAATAATACAAACTCCGATTGAGGAAAACTTTTTAAAACCCTGCTTCTGCTGTGGTTATTACAATCCAGATATGAGTCACTCCTCTGTTTCACCAAAACCTCCTCCAGCCTTAGTCCATCTGTATTTTATGGAGACGTATTTCAAAATGGTGCACCAGTCAAGCTTCGTGGAGTCAAGGATATTGGAAAAGAATGTTGATTATCATAACTACCGACACTCTGAAACCTGCACAATCATACGTATGTGTCACCTGCCCCGAAATATGAACCCAAGTTCCTCGTTAGGAATTATAGAGAATTATAGAGAATTCTTTCCTGCCTAATAGCACTGCACTACAGTTTCATAGAAAATCTCTGCTTCAGACATTAAATGTGCTAAATCTTACATAGACACATACATAAGATGAATCGGAAAACAAATGACCAAAGTGCTGGTTAGCTCATGTTTTCAGTATATATGAGGGTGTTTTATTCCACATATATGTTGGTTTATGTACATTTATACAAT
>JAQQZY010000020.1:13725278-13735815 GCA_030068375.1 Ostorhinchus rueppellii | reverse complement strand
TTTTAATAAAAAATTTTTAAAAAATTTTATATATATATATATATATATATATATAGAGAGAGAGAGAGAGAGAGAGAGAGAGAGAGAGAGAGAGAGAGAGAAGGTAAATTAGGAAATACCTTTTTCTGTGAAATGTAGTGTTATTTAAGTATAATGTTGCAAGTAATGGCAGTATTTGAGTAAAAGTACTACAAAAAAGACGAGTAAAAAATAAAGCAGAAAATACAGAAAAAATGTTGACATTCCAGCAAATTGGAGACTTCACAGTGAGTGAAACCACTATGTATATGTGAAAAAAGTTCAATTCTTATTAACTGGAGCATGTAAACATAGATTTTAACACTAGATCACTACAGTTAACATCTCTGTAAGCAGTTAAGTTGGAATATGTAATTATAATAAATCACTTTAAAATAATATAAAGAAACACTATTTTTCCGTTTTTTTTTTTTTTGAGAATTTAGATGCTATTTGAGTTCTGTCTTTTTCCTTAAGTTTGTTGAAAATTTTAAATTATTCAAGAACAAACTTGTATTAATTAATGTGGACTACTTAAACTATCACATACATATTGTGTGTATAGATATTCCAAAAAGCTTCCGAGGTATTGCCGAAGTGCACTGAAGACCAACTATAATAACTAAAATTTGGAAATTATGTGCATAAGACATAAATTGTGCTAAATCGTACATACTTTAATATAAATTTATCAAAAAACAAATCACAAAAGTGTTAGTTGGCTAATATTTTCACACTACATGAGCAGGAGTTATTCATATATCTGACAGTGGAAGGAATCTGAAAAAGGATTTTATTCTAACGCAGAGACACTGTTTTAAAGTAGGACTAGTAGATTAACGACACACTTTTGATTAATACCAATTCACTCATTAATGCATAGAATTTCAGGTTTTGACCGAACACCAACTAGGACTTTTGATCTATTTTTCTTCATTTGTGACTCAAATTTAATAAATCTTCACCAACTTTATTCCAGATGCATTTTTATTGTAAACAAATGTAAATAGATCCAGGAAAGTCCATTTAGTTTTGATGCTTTCCACAATAATTGTCTATTAATTTGACTAAGTGGCGCCTAAAACTGTTGTAAGCCTTCTGATGGTAGTGACTAGGGCTGTAAGAAAATATCGGTTCTGCAATATATCGCGATATTTCATTTCACAATACTGTATCGATATTAAAAAGTAGTGTATCGATATTTTTAGGTATTTGTTCAAATGCAGATATTTTGGAGGTTCGTTTTTGTTTTTTCTTTATTGTTTATATTTTATTGTGATTTATTGAATAATGGTTACTTGAAACATCCTAAAAGCACTTTTTCCTGTTCCTCTGTTGGGATCGCACAAAAATAATGTTATGAACTAAGAGAAGATGAACATTTGAGCAGGATCTTAAACTGTAATGACTGTAAAATATAATTGAAGTTTGAACAGGAACATTTCATCATAAGATCCTGTTGTGATCAAATAAAAATGTGTTTAATATTTGTGCAGATTTCTGGTCTAATTCAATTCTTTAAAAAAAAAAAAAAAAATCGCCTTTTTAACAGTATCGTGATATATCGTATCGTGATCTTAGTATCGGGATTTGTATCGTATTGTCAGATTCTTGCCAATAGACAGCCCTAGTAGTGACACTGTAAATATAAATCCAAAACCTGGGACTGTTGTTGAAATGGACCTGTGAAGTCAATGATGAGGGGCACAGATGGACTGACTGATGTCCATTCCAGCTCATTTCTTGCGACACACAGGTTAAAACAAGGCATGCCTCCGCTGAAAAACAAAAGTCCACTTGACTCAATTGAATCCTAAAGCTTTATGGTGTAATTTATGAAGCGCTAAGATGAGACACATGGCAGGAGACATGGTCAGTTTGTGTCTGCATGCCTTTGTCTCCGTGTTTGTGGTGAGCAGATGGTGGGAGTGGTGACACATGCCCTGACAGAGAGGCCATAGAGAACCCCCCCCTAGATCACCAACCCCCCCACACACACACCCTCTCTTCCTCGCTGTGGCCCATAAAAGGCCACATGTGACCTCTGACCCCAGTGGAATCCATTCTGATTGGGGGAAAGAGCTCGCAGTAGCCCAGCAGAAACAATGCTCAGTGGTCAGCGAGAGGAAGAGGAGGGAGGGGAGGGTACGTAGACAAGGATGAAGGGAAGGGAGGGGAGGGGGTGAAATTCTCTACCTCTGCGTTCTCACTCCCTCTGTCCCACCCTCCATACAAATCCGAGCAGTGTCACAACAAGGCAGGAACAAACCGGGAGCTTATTTTTCCAAAGGAACCGGGCATGGAGGTGAAACGATCCAGTCTCTAAAAGGAAAAAAAAAAACAAAAACTCCAGCGCAGTGAAGAGCAGGAGCAGGGGCTCAGATTGCTTTTCAGAAGAAGTGAAAAAAGAGAGGAGGGGATTCTGGAAATAGGGAGAGTTTCATTCACGCTGAGAGGAAGACAGAACACAGGACAGATCTGAGAAAACTGCGGGATACTTCTGAGAGGGTCGCATCATGACTGCATCTCTGGGTACGTACATGTGTTTGTCAGACAGACGGACGAAGAATTCAGGTCTAGTCAATGACTCCACTGGAAACTTAACCCCGCTAAAGTAGGAGAAGAGTCAAATGAGTGTCTTGCAGAAAACAGTGGCTCCTTTGGAAGTGTCATCATACAAACTGTACATATTAAAAATTAGTTGCATTTTGTGTAATATCTGAAAAACACTGCTATGCAACTATGACTGTCATGATGATGCACTGTACCATGAATATTAAAGCTGCAATATGTAACAGAAATATGAACTTTTTTCTATATTTTTGTGACAATGTTGACATTCAAAGAAATACACAATTTTACTTAGTTATAATATCAAATTGTTTTATTACATTGAAGTTACATGAAGTCATTACATGCATTACTAAATATAATGCGAGTAACTGAGTACATTACTTCATCTGTAGTCACATACTGGTGAAAACTACAACTCCCATGATGCTGTACTACTCTGCTAAATCACTACACTACTATGGCTTTTGTTATTGTTTTGATTGACAGATCACTAGTGATAGAAATGACGTACTTTAAGGATACGCACATTTTGCACGAAAAATACACCTGTTACAATCATGAACTTTTAGTTGACGATTGTAATTCATGCAAAAAAACCCTGTTAATTATGTTGCTAATATTGTTGAAAACGGTGTCTAATAGGTAGATCTGCACACGAGAGGAACAATTAAACATGAAGTCATAGCAGGAGGAGAAGACAAAACAAAATTATGTTATTAGTCAGTCAAACGGTGGGAAATTGTGATAAAATTTGTCATTTCTGTAAGATTCAACCAGATGGATAGAGATCATTCTAAGCCTTATGCATATTTGGGCGATTATTTAATGGTGAGATGAATTCAACAGCTTCTGTAAATGACCATTAATCTGCTTTATCAACCTAAAATCAACCGGTTATGACCACTTTCTACTCAAAAATAATATTTTTTTCATCGTCCCTTCTATCATTTTTGAGTTTCAATGACATTGATATTTATTTAGAAGTTGACAGATGTTGATGTTTTCATGTCCAGCTGCTGAAGGTGCACTGCAGCATCAGTCATTTTACTGCCAGTGTACAGTCTCATCACTCAGAAAGAAATATCTTTTACCTCAGTCTTAATCTTTGTGTCTTTTTTGGCAAACTGGAGAGGAATTTGTCAAAATAAATTGTAGAAAAACTATATCAGACCCATTATTATCCGAACAAAGTTGTTTTATTTTGTCTGGTGAGTGCAGTGTACTGTTAATGATATATTATCTCCAATGGTCCAAAACCCAAAGATGTTCAATTTATTGTTATGTATAACTAAATAAATAATCAAAAATTATCAGTAGCTACCAGCTCCACCTAAGGAATGCCAGGCATTTTTGAGAAGATAAGAAAGATGCCAAATATTTTCATCATCACCCTGTCAGTTACTGTTTGCAGCTCGACTGAAAACAGATAAAACCCAACATCAGGCCATTTTCTTCACTGTTTTTGAACTTTAGCATCTTTTTCCTCCACTCCTTGTGTTACTTATGGCTTCCTCCTCTCTGCAGGCGTTTTCTTCAGTTTTCTGCTTATCCTTTCTCTTGTTTATATAGCGTTCTGTTGCTCTCTCTGTCACTCATGGGAATTTAAGGAGGGCATACATGCACAGAAACACTTCCTTCTCTCCTCCAGGCTTCTGGTATTTGCAGACAGCTTCAGGAATTTTTCTGCCATGCTCATGTGTCAGATGATTTTTCTTTTTTCTAACCTCCCTAGCTTCTCCTAAACCTCACCTCTATGCCTTTTTGTGCATTAAAAGGTATTTTCTGTAGTGCTGAGCAGCTGGATCTGCAGAGTGTCTGGTGAGATGGTTTGTTCCACTGCTGCGTTCATGATCTCACCCTGTTAAAGGCTATTTTTGCTTCCATCATGATGTCATGAAAGGCTGATGTATTGGTGGTTAACCAAGGGAGGCCGTTTCCCCCTTGTTTTGGCACTAATGACCCAAACTGAACCGAACAGGCTTTGAAGATTCTGGTTTTTGTTTGGGGTGCTTCTTGCTGTGGAGGTTTGCCTCTTTTCAGAGATGTCACACCCGATAAGCCAACATCTTTGTCAACTTAACTTCTGAACTTCTGCAGCAGTCTCATACAAAAATACTGTTGCTTTTAGCAGATTTAGATGTCCTGCACACATTTTCCACATTTCCCTCATTTTGTACAGCTTCACGCTGCATAAAAATGTTCCCTACAAAGAGAAAATAAAACTTTCACCGAAACAGATCATTTGATTCACATAATTGAAAATACCAAATGTTCAGTGACTTTGCTGGTTTCAGCTTCTCACTGGATTCTTGTCTTTTCGTTTTCTACTTCTGATTTAGTCAACTCAAGTCAGTCACTCTTGAAACATCTTGAGCTTTTACAAATGACAACATATCAATGGAATTAACTGAAAAAGCGAAGCATGTTAGTTTTAACTGTAAATTCATTGATAATGGATTTTTGCTAGTTTGCTCCTAAACTAGATTCTTCTTACTTTTATTTTGTTGGTCAAGCATTTTGAGAAAACTATTCTTGGGCCTTTAAATCCTTTAACCCTTGTGTATTCCTTGGGGTCAATTTGACCCCAGTCTGCTGCCTTCATCTATGGGATGTGGATGTGGAAGGCTGCACAAGACCCAAACATCCACCAGCAACCAAAAGCATCTACTGGTCTACAATGTATATCGGCTGTTAATCCACTAATCCTATCAATCCATGTAAATAACTGGTGTAAAATGCAATTTGTCATCTTTTCATGGTCATCAGATATGACCCATATGGATGTTCAGAGGCTCCATAGTGAACGTGGAAACACTGTCATCTTTTACAACACTCATTCACCAGTAAAACCCATGGTGTTTAATAACAGCAGTCATAGACACTTGTTTTATGTTCAGTTAATGATATATTTTACTTTTTCTTCAGTTTTATTTTTTGTATAACCCTCAAGTTTAATCAGAACTTTTATGAACATCTAAATGATCAGTACATTAAATATTTGAAAATACTGGAAAAATGCTAAATACAGAGGATTATTTCTTAATAAATAGTGACGAATCACTTAAAAAATGTTAAATATAGAGAAAAAAAATCATGTGGGAACTACCATAAAATTAGTCTTTATGGTTTTATTAGAAATGTTACTATTTTCTGCCATTTCTGTAGATTTATTTTTAAGATGCAGCCCCAAACATGACACAAATTAGTTACAAGAAACTTAGAAAAATGAAACGTTACATGAAAAATAATATCCTGATTTGTCAAAGTGATTATTCCAGAATCCTAGTTATCGCTGGATACATTTTTAAAGGCGCTGAGCAGACGTTTGCTGTGTGAGAAAGGGTTGACTCCAGGAAATGAAGGGCAAAGAAGCAGAGAATCCAACCACATGGATGGAAAATGTTGACAACAGAGTGGACAGAAGGCCAGCTTGGGGTGCAGAGACCAAGATGGAAAGAAGGGAACAAAGATTTTCTTCATCAAATCATTAATCAAATCTGTTAGCGGGAGCCTCTGCAGAGTAAAACTGCCCCTCGGAAAAGTTCGTTTTGATAAAATGGTTTCTGGTAGATCTGCTGTATCCAAAACATGATATTAGTCATAATTAGACACATGATGAGAAGTATGGATTTCATACAATGACCTGTTGGAACCAATAAAAAGCTTCAAGTGCTGCCTTTTCCATTATAACTGATGAACAATATTGCCTCAGTGAATGAAAAGTGAGTTGGGTTTTATGCTCAATAATAACAATTTTCATCAGAAGGAACGTTAACTTTAAAGACCCAAACATTCAACATCAACCAACAGCATCTGCTAATCTAAACTGTTTATATTAACACCTGTTCATCCACTTATCCTTATCCTACAGTTTGTCATCTTTTCATGGTCCTCACATATCGTCCAGAGGCTCCGTAGTGAACGTGGAAACACCAGCATCTTCCACAACATTCATTCACCAGTAAAACCCATGGAGTTGGATCAGTGACAGTGGAGGAATATACTTGGTTTATGTTCAGTTAATGATAGATTTGCTTAAAAAAAAAAAGAAAAAAAGAAAAAAAGTAAGCATTTCTTTAGTTTTCTGTCTTTCTAATATAATAACCCTCAGCTTTAATCTGAGCTTTTATGAGCATCTACATGATCAGGAAATTAAATATGGGAAAATATCTGATTTGCACTGAAAAAAACAACCAAGATAATATTGTAATAAATGATGATAAATCACTTAAGGTTAAATATAGAGAAAAAAAATCATTTGGAAGATGCCACAAAAGTAGCACTTTGTCTTTATGGGTTAATCTACATAGTTTTGCCTAAAGTGTGAGTCTTCACTCTTCAACTGTATCAAAAATTAGTGGACAGACATGTTAAAATACTGTTAAAATAAAGCCACATGTGTCAATATGTGTCTAGTTATGTTACGTCTAGTTAATGAAAGATTTTACTGAAAAAGTCACTTTTTCTGCAGTTTTATCGGTTTTTAATCCAATAACTTCAGCTTTGATCTGAGCTCTAATAAACATCAACATCACAGGTGTCAAACATGCGGCCCGGGGGCCAAATCTGGCCCTCCAAAGGGCCCAATTTGGCCCCTGGGATGAATTTGTGAAATGCAAAAATTACACTGAAGATGTTAACAATAAAGGATATTTAAATCATTACAGGTCAATTTAATCTAAAGTGGATCAGACCAGTAAAATACTATCATAATAACCAATAAATAATGAAAACAGCATTTCTTTTCCTCTTTGTTTTAGTGTAAATAAAGTTAAATTATACAAAAATGTTTCCATGTACAGATTAGCCTTTAATAAAAAGAAAAAAAAAACAAAACTGAAATCTCTTGAGAAGTATGTTGAATTTTAATGATATTCTGTCTGTTATTCAACTTTTTATGTATTTGTAGATGTGATTCACATATATAAATGATAAACTAAGGGATAATATTGTTCACATTGCACTTATTTTTCTTAATAATTTTCAGGTTGTTCTTATTTGTTCATATTACGTTTGAGTACAATTTGTAGATGTACATACTTTCATTAGGGAATTTTATGTTTTTTTCACTCAAAATTTATTATCCTATTATTTATATTACTTTACGGGTCCGGCCCACTTCATACCTTATTAGGCTATATGTGGCCCCTAAACTAAAATGACTTTGACACCCCTGATCTACATGATCAGTGAATGAAATACAGCAAAATATCTGATTTATACTGAGAAAGTGCAAAATACAGAAAATAATAGTATGATACAGTAAATGTCAATAAGTCACTTAAGAAATGTTCAATGTAGAGGAAATGTCACTGGGAACTGACACAAATGCAGCACTGGGTCTTTTTATAGCTGAAGCCATGATGTGTTCCAGTAGTTTTGTCCATATTGTTTCTACACATTTATATTTGTATTTCAAATTTAATGGGAGATATTTCTTCCTATTCAGTTCAATTCAATTCAACAAACTTTATATGTGAGATGTGAAGAAAGTAGATAATATTGTGGGAGAAAATGATTTTTTTTGCAGTCAGAGCATGAAAATACTTTATAAATTTAGAGAATATTTGAAGCATTTAAAACCATAGTTAGGAATAAAAATAGATTTAAAAAAATGTTCAGAGAAATTAGTAAAAACCACCTCTGAGGCATTTTGAAAGCAAAGATAACAATATAAACTAAACTAACCAATGCAGTGCAATGATATTTAAACCTATATTATGGCATTTTCATTGTTTTCTATCCCAGACTCCTGTTAGAAAAGAAACACCTGAATTAAACGTTTGTCCTTATAGTGTATGACTGAAGCTATTCTGTTTGTCCAAGCATTTGTTTCATTTAGTCATTTTTGCACCGCCACATGGACAAAGATATATTATAAAAATGATGGTCATGCAGCCATGTCTTTTTTTTTTTTTTTTTAAATAAATAAATACAGTGCTTAAAAAATGTATTCAGGTCCGGCATCGAAATATGGTTCAACAAAACTAGAATTTCAAGGGAAGTCTCATGCACCAATAGGCAGCCAGACTACCATGCTGCTGTCAGGATGCTGGACAAGACAAGTAAAAACAAATAAATAAATAAATAAATATTAGACCACCTCCACCCAGTATAAGGTGTTTTCCACTGCTGCCATAGTTGAACAGTATTTCTGTTTACCTAAATATTTTTTCAGTTAATATAGTTAATTTGAAACAAGTTTTTGATAAACTATGAAGTTATTTATGTTTTCTTGTTTTCATGACAGGTGGTCTAATCCATTTGTTAAACACCGTATCTGTTGACACCCAGAAGACTGTTATACAGGAAATATTTACTGGAACAAACTCATGAGAGCAGATTGTTCAGAACAGGACACTGATGCATCCAGGTATGAATGTACTGTCTAATGAAGAACACGTACAAAAACAAATGAATTGCAAAAACCTTAGTCTAGTTTTTTGTCCTTAGTGTTTTTATTCTTATTTAGGCATGACAAAAAAATACATGATTGACATTTTTTGAATGAAACTATTTTTTTATGGTTACAAAAATGTCCACTCATTTGTACACCATGTGTTTAATTTTTGAAACAATATTAGAAAGTGATATACTTGAATATTTTAATGCAGCTAATCTGATGTTTTCTCTCATTTTTACATACTCTACTTCTGCTCTCATACTAGTTATGACTCACTTCATGGAGATAATATGCAAAAAAAACCAACAACTGTTAATTGCAGTCTAAAAAAAACTAGCATTTTATTTACACCCAATCATGTTACTGTAGATCAGGTGAATCTAGAACAGCAAAGTTACAGTAATGGTATGAATTATAGTGTATGAGATCATGCAAGAGTGTTCACTGTGTTGGCTGATATGGCACTAAAACAACAAAACCCATGAATGTAGAAGAAAACAGCTGTAGAATAGATGTCCACTGGGGTGACCACCATGCATTAAAGGGTTAATACAGTAAATATATGTAGAAGTAGATGCAATCTTAAGGAAAGCACAGCAGCGGATGCACATTCTTTAAGGAATCCGAGGGAAATAGTTTGGGTAAAATACAGTTCACAACAGCCTAAGAGTGATTAAGTCAGAGGTTTTCTCCAACAAAAACCAGGAATGCTACTGAGACATATAAACTATTGAAATGTGTGTCAACAGCTGAAGTTATGAAGTTAGATCAGAAAACCCTGTGAAACGTTTTAAACATTTAGAAAATGAAGTGAAGTGAAGAAACAGTGTCAAGATGAAAATAGGATGTTTATTAAAAACAAAAAAATCAAGATAAAATGTGAAATATTCATCTTGTCTCTGAAACAGTCTGACCTCAGAGCCGGAGATTCAAGTTTCAAAACGCCACAGATTTGTTTGTGTTTGTATCTACAGTTACTAAACTAAACAAAGGCCATGCCGAACAACACGTCACGGGGATTTCAGACTTCATATTTAACTCTTTATTCTCTCCAACTGGATGGAACAGTACACCTCAGGCCATGAAAACAGTGACCTGATTCACTCACACAGGACAGCTCCCATCAAAAAGTAAAATAAAGACAAAGATTTTAATAATTAGGCTATATTTCATTATTTATATTAAACCTTAAAAACTCAAACATCCAGAACCATCTACTGATCTGAACTGCTTAACACCTGTTGATCCACTAATCCTATCAATACATGTAAATAACTGATGTAAAATACCGTTTATCGTCTTTTCACGGTCATCAGATATGATCCATTTGGATGTTCAGAGGCTCTGTAGTTACCATGGAAACACTGTCATCTTCTATAACATTGATTTACTAGTAAAACCCATGGAGTTGGATCAATGACAGTGGATGGACATACTGAGTTTATGTTCAGTTAATGATAGATTTTGTAAAAAAAAAAAAAAAAAAAAAAAAAAAAAAAAAAGTTTTTATTAATTTTTATTTATTTTAAAAAAAAATTTTAA
>JAQQZY010000020.1:13707946-13723333 GCA_030068375.1 Ostorhinchus rueppellii | reverse complement strand
AACACTACCTTAAAAAAGTACAAATACTACTTTAAAAAAATGTCCAAACACTACCTTAAAAAAGTACAAACACTACCTTAAAAAAATACAAACATCACCTTAAAAAAAGTAAAAACACTGCCTTAAAAAAGTTCAAACACTACCTTAAAAAAAGTTCCAACACTACCTTAAAAAAGTACAAATACTACCTTAAAAAATGTCCAAACACTACCTTAAAAAAAGTACAAACACTACCTTAAAAAAGTTCCAAGACTACCTTAAAAAAGTACAAATACTACCTTAAAAAATGTCCAAACACTACCTTAAAAAAAGTACAAACACTACCTTTAAAAAAAAGTAAAAACACTACCTTAAAAAAAGTACAAACACTACGTTAAAAAAGTACAAACATTACCTTAAAAAAAGTAAAAACACTGCCTTAAAAAAAAGTACAAACACACTAAGGTAGTGTTTGTACTTTTTTTTTTAAGGTAGTGTTAGTACTTTTTTTTTTAAGGTGGTGTTTATACTTTTTTTTAAGGTTAATGTTTGTAGTTTCCTCCATTAGATGGTGCTGAATGACCTCATATGCAGCTCCGTGCTGCCATCCCCTCTACAAATATCTGTAAGTGGAAGACAGTGTGAAACTTTACCAGACTATTAAATCAATTGTTACAGAAAATAAAAATAAAGGAAGTTTAATTTATGAACCCTTTAACAGTCACTGGGTCATGAGCGACCCAGGGGGCGGTGTTTCCTGATGAATTTATTTTCTTTATGATTTTAATTCATGATTCACGGCATGTACAAACACGTACGATGCTTAAACCACATACCGTTTGAAAGCAGAGACCGTCAGCTTTCATTTGAGACCAACCATGAAAAACAACACTCTTTCCAATGCCAACAGTAAATGGTTCTTCTATGTATGACTCCTCCTGCAATTCCCGAGTGAAAGGGCGTCTGTTATAAGGTTAACATGTTTTGTGTTCATTTGTTAGCTGGTATACTTAGTTGTTTTTTTTTTTTTATTTTATTTGAAAATATCTCTCTGTGCATACTCACTCAAACTTCAGAGCAGATTTGATTTAATTCTACTTACAAGTTGTACTTGTACAACTAAACATCCAGTGTTGTGAGAAGCTACTGTGTCCGCCTGCATATTTTCTTTGAACATAGTGTTGACCAGTTCTTTTAAACCAAATAAACGCTCAGAGGCCGTTTTTTTGTGCTGCTGTAAACTTTACGGTAAATGTCTGTCCGTTTTCTACCCCTCCTACTTCTTTCCTACTGGAAAAACAAACTCTTCGATCCACCGCTATCACATGTCAAATACGGACTTCAACAAAAACAACCAAAGTTAATACTACACTATTGGCTCCTTTCAGCTTCCCATAAGTGGGGATTCACTGTTTTGATCTCTTTTACGTCACTACAAATTGAATGTGTTTACAGTCAGTGTGTTGCTCATCTGTAAACAGTTCAGTAGACCTCTGGGAAATGATACAAAGGGTAATTACTTCCCCTGTTTTACCGATTATTTCAGTGTTGTATTCTTTTGGAGTTTCTTGACCTTTTGTTACTTGACCCAAAACTCACTGCACATGTTTGTGTTTTCTTCATTCCTCCTTTAAAAGTGAGTAGTGTTGTCATGTACAGGTTGTACAGTGAAACTTGTGTTTTTCTGGTAGCAGATTGGTTCAAAACATCAGCATGAGGCTCCGTCTGAAAAACAAGACCAAAATCAGGCTGACCTTGACCCTGATGTTGCTTCAAATGTCTTGCATCAGCGACTCTGTTTTTCTGCTGTTATGTAACTTTATAGCAGAGTTGGATGGCCTCACTATTTGTGTGTGTGTGTGTGTGTGTGTGTGTGTGTGTGTGTGTGTGTGTGTGTGGTGAAAAAAACACAGGGTGAGTGGACCAGGAGATGTGCCCCAGTGGCTTTATTTTGTAATCATAATACGCCAATATCATTGCAGTGCAAACACTTAGTATAAAATATCATCTTTAACAAAATGTACATTCACATAAAACATCTCCATAAATACATCTTCAACAAAAGAACTTGACAAATATGTGATCATTCATAATATATCTCTGAAAAAGACATTTTACAATAATAGCTATTAATACCTACATATAACAATTGAAACCCGTATTATACAGTATGAAAATATTCAATTTACAGGAAAAATATTGTACATAACCCTTTTCCATCAATGTTGCCAACTGTTAAAGCAAGTGTATAAAAATCCTCATTTTAACCTCTTAGAAACTCAAAGTAAGCATTTAAGCTACTATATAGACTATTTTAAACAGGATAAGAATTACAACTTCATCTCTGCGTCCAAATAAATCTCTCCAAAATCAACACTTGCCATCATTTGAGTTACAAAACTGTTACAGCTCAAACAGTAAAAATACAGGCATTCAACAAAAGGAAATCCACAATAACCGTAGCCACACGTTCCGTTGTGCTACAGCTCGACACTAAAAGTTTGATATGTTTATGAAAATAGGTTGGCACATTTGAAAACCAGCTACCTGTTGACTACAGCCGGCCTGCCTGGTGTCAAACTATCCTGAAATGTCCTCGAAACACACCAAGCTCATGAAGAAGACACGGTCAAAAAAGCACCTGACATTCAAGAGGACCGCTACCTTTATAGCGCATGCATGAGGACTACATTAAAAAAGAGTCACCGCTGCTTGGGCTGTATTAATGTTTCATCAAAGCATGCATGTAAGAGCCACAGGCTTGCAGGCAGTGCATGCTGAACAGATTAGAGGAGGCTGTGGTTAGCCGTACTGTAAGTGGCATGCTAAAATAAATCATCTGGGTTTGTACGAGGAAGCCAGAGACGGAGGTTTGGGTGTCTCCTCATAAACAGCAGTTTTCTTTTTCTACCAAAGCAGCTTCTCATAAAAATAGTAGAACGTAATATCTTAACCATAGAAAATATCTCTTAATAATAAACAAGCACGCAGAAAAGATTTTTTTAAATATAGCTCCAGGAGGAAGGAATCACACTCAATCACACAATACAGAAAATAAGTTTTCTAAGTCATGCTTCAACTCCACAGAGATACAGACTTGTGTGGCTAGCTATGCACACTCTATTGGCTACATACACTATCAGGTCAAAATAGGGTCCAGCTGGCTACAGCATGCAAAGGGTGGACAGGCTGAGGAGACAAACTGATTTATTGCTACACTTTGACGAGGAAGAGTCTGGAAGTCAAGCATCACAGGGAAACAGACAGCAAACATGACTGAAATGCAGCAGTGGCATCATGCACTTAAAGACGCTGGGCAGCCTGGCCCAGGGATCAAGAGTTTACCTCATGTGCCGTTTGAGGGTAAAAGTGAAAGGGCACGAGCCAGAAATGTATGCTGTCACTGACCTGGCAGAGAATTTTCCTCTAACAGGGTGAGCATGAAAGACTCTAAATATTCATGAGGTGACTGATACCTGATTGGTTCATGAATCCCTCAATATTTCAGTTTCTCTACGTAGACCCCCGTGTTGAAATTTAACTTTGCAGCGGAAATAAACATATTTACAACCAAGCAGGTAGGTTGTGCTACATTCTCTGTAAAAGATAACTGTACGGAGTGATTATATTAAAGTGTAAACACAGGCATAATTGTGATTATTGTTTTATTGATGTTTCCAGACAACTTTACTATAGTTGTGGTTAAAAAGTGACACCAATAAGACCAACAGAGTATTCTGTTACACAGCTGGTTCATGAAGTTGACTAGTACTTTTAAATACTAATATGTTCAAATAACTTTATTACATGAGCTAATGTTATCAGCACTTTTTGCTACTTTTATGGTGTCAGCTACTTAGCTAAGTAAGAGAGCGGTAATTTGTATTTATACAACAAAGTCTTTATAAGGAGTCGTGACCTGCAGTTATGAAGCCCGTAGTTTGAAATCTGGCTGTTGTGATCTTGTTTTTTGGAGCCAGAAGTGCCCATATTTGGACAAAAGCAAAAGGAATATGAGAATCAGAAGTTTCAGAGTCGAGCTAATGCTAAAGTCTACCTTGGAGTAACAGAAAACTTCCTCAAGCATTACCTAACAAAGTAATTTTACAATCTTGTTAGTACCACTCAGATAAACTGAAACTGTGTAAGTGTTAAATAACAATACAGTGAATCGTTAAGGTATTTATTGGCCAATCAGGTAGGAATTCCCTCATTAATATTACTGTTGCCCTGCGAAAAGAAAATTCATTACCCTGCAATGACTGAAGGCAATGCCCTGTTGTGTTTTGGCAAGTTTCTACCTTTAACTGCCATTTAAATTACACATTTGGCTTCATCCACTCAATAAACATAAATGTTGGACAACAATGTCCCAGTATTTAATTCATCTGAGGACTTAATTGGTCTCCAGTAAGTAAATCAACAAATGATCTGAAAGGCAACGTAAAATGGCATTTTTGAGGAGTGGTTGCTAAGGCAACAGCACTGATTTGGTTTAATACAATGGATGTATTAAAAGAACTGGATATGGTCACACAGCCACATGGCCATGAGGCTAATTCCCCCAGTGGCCACTTGCTGTACTGCAATAAAAAAAAAAAAAGTCTGCCAAAAGCAACAAAACGCTACGAAGAATAACATGGAGGTGTCAAAGGTGTTAAAGGTATAATATGCATAATTTACACATTTACGTAAAAATAAAAAGATTCAAAATTTACAAATACAGAGGTATCTGTAACTTTATCCAGGATCACTGTCTGTTGACTCCTATGAAAGGTAAACTGGAAACACCAGGTTTGACGATACTAGTGTGTCATGTGATCTGCTCAGAAGAATCATACAGATCATGTCTGTAAATAAATAAATAACCCGCTGTACCAACACAATAATATTCATTTTAGGCATTAAATGTTGTTTTTAATGATGCTATGCTGTATGTAGTCTGTCAGCACTTAACGTTTTCAGTAAGTCAACAGGAACCTATAAGATTTTTTGTCAAACTATGTATTTTGTTACCGTTTTGACAGCGAGACTCCTCATGACAGAAATTATGTAAAGTATGTAATTTCTCTGTTGAATTTAATTTGTTTGATCCTCTGAATGTGTAGAAGAAGCAGTTGTAAAAACAGTGAAGGTAAAATCTGCAGGCCTCTAAAACACTCATGTTTTGGGACGTAGAATTAAAACTCTGAACCAGACTTTTTGGCACCAGTAAACAGTGACAGAATGGCCGCCATCTTGGAATCTGGCATCCAGTTCTAATAATACATCCGTGTTTTATACTGAGAGAACAGGGTCAGTTAAAAGGATTATTAAAGGACCTTCTAGATGTGGTTGTTGTGAGAGGCTTGTGTGCTACACTATCAATTGTGCATTGTTTTTGTTTTTAAACGCTGATTTAGTTTCTTACAGTCGTGGATACAGATTCTTTCCTGGAGACGTCCTTGGCCTTTGATTGGTTACAGAACAACGTGGCTAAAGCATCCTGTATCCTGTTCACGACACCTGTGGTGAAGCAACAAACAGGGCTCAGGTGTGGAGGGAGAGTCCGAGGACACCTCAGACTCCCCTCTTCAGTCCTAAACACAACCCAGGTCCAGGTCCTGACTTTCTATTGGGCGATGAGGCCACAGGCAGTAGAGTGCAAGTGGAAGGCAGCTCTACTGTTTTCGGTTTTGTAATCTCTCTCCTGCCTCCACTCTGGTTTTGTTGCCTTTGATGGTTGCAGTGTCCATCACACCATCGCCATGGGGACGGAGGGCAGGTACCTGGTGGTGCTGGTGGAGGCCGTTGGCTTAGCCGTGCTTGGGCTTGAGGTCCTGATGGTGGCATAGGTGGCGATGGTTGGGGCGGGGCTTAACCTGGTGCACACGCTCCCGTGGGTAAATGCGCTCGACCGGCGTTCAGCGTTTAGAGGCTGCTGCTGCGTCTGAGCCGGACGGCTGCCCTGTTTGCGCCCGTTAAGGAAGTAGGTGAGCATTTGACCTTTGCCTTTCACACTGACCTGGCCACGGCAAACGAAGTCATAGGAGTCTGTGATGAGACGATAGACATCCTCCGTCACCTGGAGCAGAAACACAGGAGACCAGTAACTCACATGGGCTTCTACAGACGTCACTTACTTTTGTTAAATACGGTCAAAGCAGAAAACTTTGCAATGGGAACCTGATAAGTTACTAAATATCATAACAGTGTAACATTTGAGCAGGTATGACAAAAGTACTCATGTCTTTACTCAAGTAGACGTTCAGATGTTTGTATAAAACAGTAACTAAAAGTGATTAAACTTCTTAACTCTGGTAAAAGTGAAAAATGTACTGAAACTATTAATGTAAAGATTAAGCTGTTTCTGTACAAAGCAAACGGAACCTCATATTATATTCATATAATGTGAAGAAAATAAATCTTATTATGTTAAATAAAAAATAACATTTTGAATATAATGAATATTCACTTTGCCACAGTGAGAAAATCCATTGTCATTTTCAGCAGGAAAACTCCAAACATGTTGCCACTAATTCAGTTTCCTGTTCTGGTTGGTGTTGTGTTGTTGTATCTTTCACACCATTTAAAAAAAAAATGTTGCTATATGTGATGTGAACTAATGGATAAATTAAGAGATTGATGGTATGCTATGAAAAATGAAGCTGAGAGTGTGGACTGAGCTCACATGGATGCTGATAAAAGAACAAATTACTGTGTGTTAAATATTTGCTTTGGCCTGTAGCAGTGACAGAAAGTCCCAGCAGACTGGATTGGATTCTTACCTATGCTGAACAGTATAAGATGAAGGAATATTTACAAGTAGTTCAGTAAAAAGTCACCACCGAGCTAGCCAGGAGTTGAACCTAGAATCTTCTGATCCGTAGTCAGACGCGTTATCCATTGCGCCACTAGCCCTGTGTTTGTTAGAGTGCAGCAGCCTGACCCACAATGCACTGGTTTATAACAGCAGTGGTCCAGTTATAATAGAACACGTGTGGACAGTGTTGAAATGACTGCTAGAAGTGGAAAAACAGGTGCTTCTAACTGAAAAATAAGACAAAGTCAGACATTTTCAAAAGTTTAATTAAATTGACGACACAATGAATACAGCTACCAAATGAGGCGTAAAATGTTGTGATTATACACAACAGCAACTATCAACACTTATTAACCGACTCCTAAAGTGTGTCAAATCTGACTGTAACCAATATTTCTGTTTAATAATGTCCATCACCTGTTTTTCCACTTCTATCAGTCATTTCAACACTGTTCCCCTACATGTTCTATTATAACTGGACCACTGCTGTTATAAACCAGTGCATTGTGGGTCAGGCTGCTGCCCTCTTTCAAGCACAGGGCTAGTGGCGCAATGGATAACGCGTCTGACTACGGATCAGAAGATTCTAGGTTCGACTCCTGGCTAGCTCATGTCAGTTTTACTCCGCTCTATTCCTTCATCTTACACTGTACATCAAACTCCATTTGCACTTATATGAATCCAAATATCATGAATATTTAAATGAAGATCGTTTACATTAACATTCATGATTGTCATTCTCTGTTTCACCTCTAAACTCAGAATCATACAGACACATATTCTTACTTGGTCCCATATGTTTAGTAGTTGTTACCTCGACCAAGGAGGTGATGTTTTTACCGGCGTTTATTTGTTTGTTTATTTGTCTGTGTGTGTGTGTGTGTGTGTGTGTGTGTATGTGTGTGTGTTTGTTAGCAACTTTACAGAAAAACTACAGGACAGATTTTCTTGAAATTTTCACCAGTGATAGAGAATCACCCAAGGATGTTCCCATTAACTTTTGGTCACGATCCGGATAAATCTCTGGATCCTGGACTTTTTTGAAAATCCAGAAAATTCCTATGTCTCATCATTGTGCAAAATTTTAAAAATCATATCTCTGTCAATATTCAGCCGACTGAGTCGTGCCTTTGTGTGGTGATAGAGGGTCACACCTGCTATCATGTGGTGCTTCATGATGTCAATATCTCTAGCGGTTTTGACGTCATGATGTCATAACCTTGGTGGAGGTTTGCGCTCACTGAGCGCTCTTGTTCTGCAGATGTTTCTTGATGTTGTGTGTACTGATCCTAAATCCCTGTATAACACTTATGGCAGACTCTATAACTGGACCACTGCTTTTATAAAGTAGTGTGTTGTTTTTCAGGCAGCTGTCTACAAACAAAGCAGCATAACACATTTAACCCCACATCAAAGGTTCTAGGTTCAACCCCTGGATAACTCAGTGTTTACTTTAGTTTTTTCAGTTTCTAATTGTTGCAAATATTTTTGGTGTTGAATTGTGCATCAAACTGTATTTGCATCTTAAAGAATCTGAATGAGATATACATTTGGTCTTACATTGTGCAATGGATTACGGCTGAGAAAATTCTAAGTTTGACTCCTAGTTGTTGTTGCTTTTACACTATTTTTATTGTGTTGTATGTGTGGAGTGAACTAACGAATAAACCAAGAGATTGATGGATAATCTCTCACGAATGCATTAAAACTAAAGAAAGGAACCTGTGTTGAAATGAACAAGTAAAATGCACAGGAGTTTGTGTTAAAAAAGGGAGTGAAAGTATAAGGTAAGCAGAATGAAACATTTATGTACAGATATATGACATACAGTATTTCACACCTGTGCTGATAATGAATAAATCAGACTTGAGTGTGAGAACACTGAGTGCTAAGATTGTTAAAAATAAAATAAAAAAAAAAGAGACATATGCTCTTCTAAATAGTAGGATGAGTAAAGATATGTTTTAACATTTTTAGTGATAACCCTTTTATAGTATCTTGAATAGTTGCATTTTCCAGCTGAATTTAGTTTTTTGTTTATTTATTTCATACACTTCAAAAAAATTCCACAACATTTTTTCTAGAGAGAGACAGAGAAGGCATGCTGTATCTGTGTTCTGACAACATTATTGCTAAACATTTTAACAGGTTTACTAGTGACGTGTCCAGGGTGTACCCCGCCTTTGCCCATAAATAGCTGGGATAGGCTTCAGCGACCCCTGTGACCCTAGTGAGGGTAAGGAAAATTCAGAAAATGAATGAATGCATGGCTGGATATTAACAGGTTTATCATAGTATTTTTTTTTTTACAGATCATTATCCTATCCTTCTAGAAGGTCATTTATTACAAGAACATGGCTTGCATATATCCTCAGAATGCGTTCAGCCTCAGGTGTCTTGGTAGGTGTGCTTCTTTCTTGGCTAAACATGCCCAGTACTGAATCATTTCTCTTCAACATTTTTCTGTAATTATGTCTGTGATGTCTGTTAAAAACTGAAAAACTTGTTTTACAACTTGTGATTACAGAAGAAAGCAGCAGTGTGAGTGGATAAAACTGGGTGAGGTGTGTACAGACTGCAGGGCTGTACCTGTATCTTTCCTTGTACTCCTGTGCTGTCCATCCGGCTCGCTACGTTGACCGTGTTCCCCCAGATGTCGTACTGAGGTCTCCTGGCTCCGATCACACCTGCCACCACCGGCCCAACATTGATACCTGGCGGAAGTGCAACCACACAGCCACAGTTTCTGGATTCATGTGACTGAAATAACTTCATGGTCTGTTTCTTTACATGAAATGAACACATTTTATCCAGACAACAGTTTGGAATGAGATAAAGTGTTTAAAATGTTAGCTGGTTAAATTCTTATAGCTATGTTTTATTGGTTTACAATTTAATTTAAGACTTCCTTTTTTTTATTCCTCATACCTTGAACTTAAGTGTATTTATTATTATATAGTATTATTATCATCCATTTAAGCACTTTTAGTACATTTTAGTTTACTTCACTTTAAACCTTTGTATATGTGTTTTTATCTTGATTTGTCTTTCTTTTTTTATCTTGCATTTTATTCCTTTCATTAAGCACTTCATAAATCTAAAGTACATTATAACTATAAACTTGCTGTCTGTGAGTTCTTCAAATATTGAAGATGAAAAATTATGTTTTTTTTTTTTAAATTTATGCTGACCCAGCTTTGATCAGTTTGTTTAGTTGAATAGAACAAACTCAAATATTGTATATCCTACTTTGCCTGATAATTAGACGTTCAAGTCTGAAAGTAAATCCATTCATTTATATGTTAAAGTTGGGGTACATGATTCTAATCCAATACACGTCTTGTCTAATTCAGAAAATTGCTGACACAGTCCCTGCAGACTCCACTAGACATTGTGTAGGTGAGGGGGAAAAAAATCTAGTATTTGCACAGAAGGGTGGCTCTTTCAATGAAAAAACAAGAATTTATATAATTAACTAACAAAACAAAGATGCAAAATAACATACAAAAGGTGCCTTGGAAAAACATGACATTATTTTGTGTGAGTATAAAATGCATTTAAAAATTGGGTTGTAGAGAATATTTCTTTAGTTTTCATCTTTTTCCAATTATTTCACAACAAAACTAAACCAGAAAATCTGCTTTAAAAACATATAAAAACTCTATTTAAACCCATAAAGACCCAAATAACAAACCACCTATTGATCTAAACTGTTTAATACCTGTTGATCCACTGATCCTATCAATACATGTAAATATTTGGTGTAAAATATAGTTTGCCATCTTTTCTACAACACTGATTCAAAACCTCTGGAGTTGGATCAATGACAGTGGATGGAGACACTTAGAGATATTGTTGAAAAAGTTCCTTTTTCTTCAGTTTTCTTAGTTTTAATATAATAACCCTCAATTTTACTCTGAACTTTTATGAAGATGTATGTGATCAGTAAATTAAACACAGGAAAATACATGATTATCACAAAAAAGCACAAAATATAGATCATAATTTTATAATTAATGGTGATAAATCACCAAAGAAAGGTTGAAATAAAGAGAAAAATTCATTTGGGAACTGGCACAAAAGTAGCACTGGCTGTTTGTGAGTTCATTGAAAAAAAAAAATTAAACTAAGTACAATCTCATATTTCATTATCCTTTGGGGGAAATGCAACTTTCTACACTGTGCCTGTCAAAAAAAGCATTAAAAGATCTTCATTTGGGCCAAAGTGCATAAGTCTGACTTTTAACTGGATCAGCTGTAATATCAGTTCTATTTTTCCAGTCTTAGCTCAAACTGCTGAAAGAACAGCCGCCTCTGAATTGTTCATGCAGCATTGGCGAACCTGCTACGATTTGACCAAATGGTGTTTTTCTGACCTTTCTGGGAATCCACTATCACACAATTTACCGAAAGTTGTGTTTCTGCAAAGTGGGTTCACACAAATATACAGTTGCACATGGAGCCCCAGTCTGCAGACAGGATGGCACTGTGTACACCAGGCTCCCGTCGCAGGATCCCCACAGGATACCCAACACAATGGAGCCCAGAGCTTCAGGTCTCGCTGTGACGAGCTTCCTGCAGGGACCGCTCTTTCTGTGATGCATTTCCTCCTGAAGTTACCGGCAAAACTGAACGTCGACGGTGCCCAGTGCAATAGGTCAGACGCTAATATTTATAGAGAGCAACGCGAACGTCGGGGTCTTTATAGGTAAGGAAAACTAAAATGAGCGGAGACAAAAGTAAAAATGTCCAACGAAATAAAATGCAACATGGCGACTGTGTTTGCATTTATTGTATCTAAACTAATTAACTAACGTCTAGACTGAAGCAAATGTCACATGACCATTTAATAATTAAGGTTTGGTTTCCAGGCAGTTTTAGGTTTTAGTTTAATTTATTTTGTTAGTTTTAATAATATATGTCTTTTTCTACGTTGTGTCCTGTTTCATCTTCTTTATCTCATATTAATGTTCTTATTGTCTTGTGTTGTTTTTTTTTAGACTAGACTGAATTAATTAATTTAACTAATATAACACACAAATCTATGAAAGATGAGCTTTATTTTCTTCCGGTGTCAATGGGTCATAGATATTTAATAAACAACATCTTTACGAACCATATTTGATGTCAAGAGTTCTTCCATTCTAACTTTTCCAGCTTCTGTAAATCAAAGTTCTCCTCATAATACCTGAAACACTAAAACTAGGCAATTATTTAGGTCATTATCCACTAGTAAAACTAAAACTATACTGAAACAAAACCTGAGGCTACAAAAAAATAAAAAACACATACAGTATATTATTGACATGTTGGAAATAAAAAAAGCTTGTGTTGAATCTACAGCTAAAATGGAAGTCATAAATGCTTGGCGTGTCATTTCTGTTACAAGGGATTTCTCAGCCAAAAACAAAACAAAGGATGTCAAGTGCCACACAGCGTGAATCCACTGCTTCTTTTCACAGTAAAAGCCCTAAACACATGCAGATAACTTTGTGATAGAAGTTAATTCAGAGTGTTTTGTAAAGAGCAAAGCATGCATGTTTATTCACACTGTTTTTATTTACATTTATTCATATTATGTCAGTTAATTCTAATGAAACAGTCACAGACAAAGAGATCACTGAGTGAAGAATTTACAGAACAATAAGTCCACAAGTCAGCAACATAGTGTTTTAAGATAAATTCTTATTTTAAAGTATAATATAAATAATCATATTATAAAGATTATTAGTATATTACAAAGAATATTATAGATATTGTTGATTATACTGTCTGAATTGAATGGTACTAAGTTGTTGCTTTGCTGCTGAGAGTACAATTATATCTAAAGAAAAATGAAAAACCAGCTTACAAGACTAAATACGAATAAAAACAAATCCAAATCTAATATGTAATAGGTCATGACTCAGGGGCTGTGCGATGATGTGAATGTGTGTTTTCGCTCACCAACTCTCAGGACAAAGTCATTGTACGACTGGTAGTTGATGGCATCCAGGACGTCAAACATCTCAATGGCAAAATCTGACACCGTGCATAAATGTGAAGTGATGGACTTCTTAGCCTAGAAGAGTCAGAAAGAAACACACAAAGGACACACACACACACACACACACACACACACACACACAAACAAGCAAGAGGTAATACTGTATTAGCCTCCTTTCATTTCTGTTTCCACTGTGCAAATATACATGTTAGTATTGACTGCACGTCAGCGCACAAGCATGCAGCGGGGTTATGAGACTCGCTGATAGGTTTGCAGAAGGCCTTTTTTGTTCGTGGATTTGAAGAAACTTTTACGTATGTAGAATATCCCAAAGTAACAAAGGCTGGTAATCCCTCATAGAGGATTTGCGTCATGAAACGTGACAGCTTTCAAAACACATGAAACAACTACCTGTAAATACTAGGCCTCTTATAAAGGCAGCTTTGGAAATGTGCTAATACGCTGCAAACACACACACACACACACACACACATATATATATATATAAAACACACAAGTACTTGATCTAAATATAGCTCCTGCATGTGTACCTTGGAGGCAGTTGTGGGAACCAGCCCGACTGCAGCCATGTATGTACTGCCGATGGTTTTAATTTTTTCAATATCCCTGTAGCACTCTTTGTCCATCAGCTGGAAACAGAAAAGAAGAGGAAAGGGATGAAAACAGGAGGAAGACATTACAAATTTTGCATCAAACTGGGGTAAAAATGTCACTACTGGTTTATATACTCTATATTTTTGGTCATGCAGGCAAACAAATCCAAATGCAAATTTATTTTAGCATGTTTGAGTAAATGAATGCTTTATGTTGCTGATTATAGATTCACGCAGGACAAAACTCATCTGTAAGTAATTCCTCATTCTGAAGAACTTTCCCAACCGCAACCAGTGCTTATTACATTGCATCAATAAACACAGTGTTTTTTAAACCCTCAGTCGTGGCCGCAGTTTCATCTTTTCTAAATGACACGAGGTCGTATTACTCTGCAGTTTCCCTCCGAATCCTTGCTCAACTACAGTCAGACATGAAACCTGCAGGAAAAAATAAATATGAAATGGCAGATTTATGATGGAAGAAAGCTGTTAGTCACCTCATCAAAGTCAGCGATGATCTCATTGAGAAGCCTCAGACACTCGACTCCCATGTTGTTCCCGTCAAGCTCGATGTAGAAGTCATTGAAGTTGGCGATGGAGGCGAATAACACTCCGACCTGAGCGTAGGACTGGTAATACAGGTCCTGGAGGAGAAGAGGAGAACAACAGGATACTTTAGTTAAGGTAGAACCAAACTTACAGAATTATAATTAACCCACAAAAAACACTAAACGTCCACCATCTACCAAAATCATCTACTGATTTAAACTGTCTAATCCCTACTAATACATGTAAAGAACTGGTGTAAAATACAGTTTGTCATCTTTTCATGGTCATCAGATATGATCCATGTGGACGTTCAGAGGCTCCATAATTACCGTGGAAACACTGTCATCTTCTATAACATTGATTCACCAGTAAAACCCATGGAGTTGGACCAATGACAGTGGATGGACATACTTGGTTTATGTTCAGTTAATGATAGATTTTGCCGAAAAAGTCAATTTTCTTTAGTTTTCTCTATTTCTGATATAATAATCCTCAATTTTGCTCTAAGCTTTTATGAACATGTACATGGTCACTGAATTAAATGTTGGAAAACAGCTGATATTGACTGAAAAACCCCCCAAAATAGAGAAGATAATATAACAAGAAATAGTGATAAACCACTTAAGTACGGTTAAATGTAGAGAAAAATGCATTTGGGAACTGCCATAAATGCCACACTGGGTCCTTGTGGGTTGAAGTGTAAATAACACATGTACAAAGGACAAACTCGGTGTAGATTACAACCAATCATATGTTCAGAGAAATTATGATGTATGCATTCACAAAAATCAGGTGATGTAGGTATGGGGAGATGAATTTGGTCTTTTCATATTTTGTAAGACTCAACGGGAGTTTCTTGATTTATGTTATGTTCATTAAAAGAAAAAATGCTATTAAAAGATGATTAAGTCAAGGATCACACACTTATTAAAAGATTGTTTTTATGTTTTCTATCTGAGAGTTACTTTTCCACATTTCCAGTTTTTTTCCCACAAGCTGCGAGTGGAAAAGGGATGGATGGTGGATCTGCACACCACCTGAACAAAATGTGTGGAGTTGTAAGTCTGCTTTGAAAAATGAAGCTGAGAGTGTGGACTGAGCTCTCACGAACACTGATACAAGAACAGCATTACTCTGTGTTAAATATTTGCTTTTGCCTATAGGAGCGGCACAAATTCCCAGCAGACTGGATTGGTAACAGGATTTGTTGTGTTGTTAATTCAATTAGAATTTGGAATTTATCTGACTTTGTCTTATTTTTCAGTTAGAAACACCTAGTTTTCCACTTCTATTAGTCTTTTCAACACTGTCCACATATGTTCTATTATAACTGGACCACTACTGTTATAAACCTGTGCATTGTGTGTCAGGCTGCTGCCGTCTTTCAAACACAGGGCTAGTGGCGCAATGGATAACGCGTCTGACTACGGATCAGAAGATTCTAGGTTCGACTCCTG
>JAQQZY010000020.1:13682012-13693569 GCA_030068375.1 Ostorhinchus rueppellii | reverse complement strand
TGTTTGTGAATATTCAGTAAACTCATCCAGATTTTACTCTTGTCTCTGGTCTCGCTTCTGGGTTCATTCTTGGTACACTACAATTCCAGGTCACTGGTAATCTATAAACCCAATTTGGTATGAATTCAACCAATAGTTTTGCTGCTACAGACATGTGAAATTTTGCCCATTATAAGTAAATGGGGGAAAATAAAAGATTTTAAAAATTCATTAAAAATCTCAACATAGACCTACTGTTCCCAAAATGTAATAAGATCTATTCTGGTCACTGACAATCTATAAACCAAATTAGGTATGAAGCCAACCAATGGTTTTTCTGCTGGAGTGTTAACAAACAAACAAAAAAAAATGAACCTTGTGTTGCCTTCAGGGAGCAGGGTAATTTGCTATTTCTGACCAGGTAAATGAAAATATCCTTTTTGGTCATGAAACTTGAAATGGAAATTAAAACACTTTGGTATCTTCATAACTATAATTTCTATTTCTGGAAAATAGCTCTTATTTATCATCAGTCATATTACTGAGAATTATGGATGAATCATAAATCTACGGAGCCTTATTATACACATTGCCTGTCACGATGAAAATTAAACATATGGCAAAGATAGCATGTTGTCAGGATCTCACAACTAATGTTTTAAGTAACTATCATGTCTTATCAGGGGGAACTGAGCTCTCCACACCTCCTGTAAAGTTCACACCCTGGACACAGGTGTGAACAGAGATGTGTCTCATCTGTCCATCTGTGTTTGCATCACCAAAACACATTTTAAAGCCAAATGTAAACAGGATGAGTGGGTATAACACTAAGTACAGACCTCTGAATATAGACCACATATGCAGAATATTCCTGTGACAAATCCTGGCTCCACACAGGACTATTTATGCATTCAGCTTATGGTTTGTATAATGGTGAGCATTTTTTTAAAATTCCTAAATATCAAGAAATTATATTGGTTTCTTCCTTATTATTATACATACTGTCTTGGAAAGAATTTTATCTTAATTTCAGGAGCAAGACCACACCTCAAACGCTCCCCTTCCTGTCACATGCCTATAAATACCAATCTGTCTTATACTCCTGTTTGGTCTCACTTTCCCACTCTCTCTCTTTCGGGTTCAGGTTCAGGTTCAGGTTGCTTTATTTATATCTGTATACTTGTGACATTTCTCAAAACACAATGACACGTAACATGAAACTGAGACATGAGTGGACTACAGAATGATACAGTAAAAGTGCTGAAAAAATGAAAATCTGGCCTAAGGTTAAAAGAAGTTTGAATGAGTTCAAAACCCAAAGAAAAAAGAAATTTAAAACCCAATCAATACCTGCATAAATGCAAGATAAATTCATAAAGTTATTAAATAAACACATAAAGTGCAATATATTGCTAAAGCTTGGTTAACTCTATGGCAGCAGTAGTAACAAAGCTGTTTTTGTCCCATTGTGTCGTACGTCAGGGCTCTTTGCACACCCCTCCAGTGCAAAGGATGGGTGTTATTATTGAAAATGGAGGTTTCTATCCTCTGTGCCTGTCTGATGTACAGGGATGCTGAATTCAGCTTTGACTCACCAAGCAGACTACACCATTTAACTAGTTGGTCTAAGGATTTTCTCTGTTTTAATGTTAACTAACCCAACCATGACAGTTAAGACAATGGTGATATGGATTCGATAAAACATACTCGTTATCGTTCAGTCACCATGAAAGTGTGTATGTTTATTTGCAATGCAATGACTCTCTTTAGGGGTTAACTGAACCCAAAAACTGCAATGTACCTTCCCCACACCAAAAACACTCGATCTCCTAATTCATCAGAATCATAATCCTGATCATCCTCATCATCATCACCATCATCACAAACATCTATTTGTATCTGTCATAAATAAACACTAATTATATTCATTGAGGTTGTAGTCTTTGCTAGTGAATACCTGTCTATAGCAGCCACCTGTTGCTTGGTTAATGTAACAAATTGACATCTTTATGTAAAAGAAGCTAATTTTTTGGGCAAATGCATGTTGTGAAGAGATGCCTGATACCCAAAGCTAAATATTCTTGCAATTATTTTAACCTACAGTGGAATTGTGCACATCCAGAGTTTAGTAGAAATAGCAAATTTAGCCATATGACTATCCCTATAACGCCAAACCTATCACGTTTGATACATGCCTCTTAAAGCCATCTTCATGATCAGTGTGATTTTTTTTTCTTGAAAAACCTGATGTATACAATTAGATATATGCAATACATTGATAATCCACCAAGGGGGAGGAATTCGTTCACCAAAGGTCTTCCCAGTGACACTGGAAAGGCCTACTACAAGATTGTCATTAATGAAAGGAGACAGAACTTTGAAATTTTGAAAAGGAATCACCAATTTATTAGAGCCGTTTGTGTTACATTATGTTTCAGTTTGTTCAAAAATAATATTTGAGCACTGAGACCCAATGTATCAAATATGATACAAAATCTAAACTCACGGAAATTGTTATTTGACAAAAAAAATGATTTGGGTTGTTCAGATGGACCAATGAAGGTTCTAGTTTCAAAGAACTGGAATTTTCTGTCAATGATTTAATGGTTCAGGCTTTACAGAGTTAAATGAATTTTGTTGGGCCCATAAAAATAAATTCATAGTACATGGTACTACTAGCTGCTATCTCAACCACACATGGTCATATTGTAGTTTTTACAGTATATAAATGAAGATTTCAGCCCTGATGCTTGAAAAGGTCATGGAATCTTACCTGTACACTAGTGAGGTGTAGATACATGACGCAGGCCACGTGGAAACACACACACAGCACGAGCAGCAGCAGCACCAGCATCCCCCTGAGTGAGGAGGATGAGGAGGGTGAGGGGAAGGCGACTGGAGAGTGAGAGGGGCTTTTCCAGTTTCCCTCTGACAGCACTGAACAGCTCTTTGTTTTTAATTGTCTCACTACACCTTAGCAAGATCGATCCAATTATGTTACAGCAGAAGACAAAGTAAGAATGTGGGGGAGTGTGTACGTACTGCGGGATCATTAGCAGATAGATAAGGCCAAACAGAGCAGCGAGGATCAGAGACAGAACCACCGCACTGATGAAATGGTCGTCATAAACCTGGTGATACTAAAACAAGAGGAAACAGACACAGTTCGTCAGCATCAAAATGTAATATCTATTACTATCCTTTAATTATCTGTTTCTTTGTCTAAGTAGGAGAGAGCAGACATTAATCTTTGTAAATAAACAAAACTCCCACTCATATACTGACTGATTTACAGAGAAGTTGCCAGCTTTTAACTTTAAAGGGGAAATATTGTGCTTTTGTTGTACGCAAATTGACAAATTAACGAAAACCTGAATAAATGAATGAGGATGCTTCCAAACAGCATAGTATTACTGAGAAAAGCACAACACTTGCTGCATATATTCATTTATAGCAATATTATCTTATTACACATTTGTCAGTGAAAATAAGGTATTTTCTTATATGTAATATGTAATACTGATGACAAAGATGTTCATTAAAGCTCAGAGTAAATTCAACAGTTATTTTATCAAAACAGAAAAAAAATGATACAAAAAAAATGACATTTACAGTAAAATCAATGAGTCCAATCAATGTTGCAGAAGATGACAGCCTTTCAATATTCACTACAAACCCCTGAACATCAGAAAAACACACATTTGATGCAGGTGTTTAGGTCTGAGGGCTAAATAGAGATTATAAGAAACGTCATCTCTATAGAGGTTCTTCTTCTGTAAGACTAATGTTGCGCAAAGACACTGTAGCACTTGTTTAGATTTACTCTGCAACAGCTAATGCATGACACTATAATCACTACTGATCTATTATCAGTAAGTAGGAAACAATGGACAAATACACACATTTACATATGAATAAAGGTTATGGCAGAGCAGCAGCTACACAATCCCATTATTTCAAACATACGGATACTCTGTTACAAGAACCACAGGCAGAAATTTAATATACCATGGTGTTATCAGGATTGCATTTACATGAGCTTTTCTTGTCAGTTTAGCCAAGGTGAAATAAAAATGTGAAATGTTGTGTTTCGGTTCAACATCAATGTCCTAGTCAACAACTTTTCAATGCCATTTCCAGTGACAAACAGAGCTTTGAGAGATTGCTCATGTAGTGTATGATTAAACAAATTACTGTTCTGACAATTGAAAAGATATACCTGATGGATATATCTGTGTATAAGACGTTCATACTGTCAGAAAAGGTTCAAGCTGACGACTGTTTGGTCAAGAAGTAAGATGTTACATAAGAGAAGATTCAGACAGCAAGTGTATTTTTAATTGGATAATGTTTGAATTTGAAGTTAACCTGTACCTCATCATGGTACATGGACTGAACTTAAATAGCATATTTTATACACCTTAATGGTGCCCAAAGTGTTTTGCAGTCTCACATTCACCCATTTGTATACACACTCACACACCAGTGGACGGCTGCAGCCATGCAGGGCCAGACCAAGCCCTACTGGGCGCAATTTAGGGTTCTTAGTGTCTTGCCCTTGTGGGCAGTCGGAGCCAGAATTCAAACCACAACAACACGCTCTACCAACAGAGCTACAGTTCCATCGCTATACTATTATATTTTGTTAAGATGTGATAATCTTAAGTACTTTGTCAATTTGATCTTTTTTTTTTTTTTTAACAAAGTGCATTGGAACTTCCTTTTCTAAGAACTGTTTGTTAACCATCTCTGAGTAGTTGTGGAAATAATAGAGATTTATTAATGAAATTTTTACAGTAACTTGTCTGACAGTGTTGTTCTCATGTGAAACCTTTAAGCCTTGTTAATGAGAAGGAGGTCATTTGGAAATGTGGAAGTTAAAGACAAAACAAAAAGACAGTAATCAAATGTTATGATGTTCAGAATAGTTATTTTAATACTCCTTCCATACTCCTATTACAGAACAAATATCCTCTTGTGATGTATGTTGCTACTGTAAAACTACATATACAGTAATGCAAGTTTCAATCTGAATCACCAGACTCCTTTAAATTTGTCTTCATTGCTGGAGAATATGTGAAATTTGGTGCTGTTTGCATCTGATTTATTCCAGTTTGATGATCATGAAGCAAACAAAAAAAAAACCTTCTCACGGTCAAAGAATGAATGCCTGAAATTTGTAGACATCGATATGTCCTTAAATCAGTCAGTATCCTAATGAAGGGAGGCTTTAATTTGGAAGGAGATTCAATACTAATCTGCATCTTTGTGTGTTTCCGCTGTTGGTGTGGAAATGCATTAACTAAACAAGGGTTTTAATTCTCCTGCTACCAGATTGAATGTCTAGATTGCACACATATACTCAAACCCTTCCCTGTTCTGTGTCTCCTTTATGGCTCTACCCACGCACACATAGGAGAAAGATATCACGTGTGCTGCTCAGACATTCCCAAATCATTATCTGCACCCCCCCGTGAGAGGGTGGGTGGATTCCTCATACACACACACAGACATGAAAACACACACAGACATCATAGACAACAGGCGTGGGAGACAGGGAGAAAGGGGAGAAGGAGAATTAGAGACTGTGTGGGGAGTGTATGAGAGAAGAAGACAGAGGGGAGGGAGAAGATGCAGTCACGAAGCATGTTGCCTTTTGTTTAATGAGGAAAGTATGTATCTGTTACACTGGGAACCCTTTTTAAGTGCAAACCCATATTAAGAATCAGCTGTATGTGTGTGTGTTTGCTCTCACCCTGCGCTCCCTGTCTCTATTCCTGTAAAACAGGGTGATGTAGTTGAGGTCTGATGTCTCGGACTCGGTCTGCCGCGCTTCAATGAGCCGTCCGATGTAGCGGTTGACTCGTGTTCCCGGAGAGTGCTGCACGGCAGTGGCTGAGAAGGACGTCCGATTCCTCAGCTTCTCTGATGCAGTCCGCAGGGCTCTTCGCTGTCAGACACCACAAAGACAACACAATCTGTTTCTGCAGAGGCCAGCCTGTCTGACGTGTTGAGGCTGACTGCTTCTCAGCTTATGCATGAGAGTGTGGAGGCCGCGAGTGCACAGTCATGTGGCCGCAAAAGACTTAAACTTTACAAACATCAGTGGAAACTAAAAGACCAAAAGTATGGTGGACGTGGTCCTGGAAGGCTTTATTCACTGCTGGTTTGGAAGATTGTAGCAGTACTGATATCTGAATCTCAAAACTTAGGCCTTTTCCACCAAATTAACTGTGGTTCTGGAATTGGTTCTGGCAGGATTCCTAACCCCAACCTTGGTGCCATCAAGTGAACAACTCATCAAATTCAACTTGCTTTGGGTGTATTCATTGTTAACTAAAATCCATAATAAACAGAAGCTGGTGCACTATGCCCAATGTACAATAATATGCCTACTGTATATATGACTCCTTCATCCTCCTACACTTCATGACACCCCTTTTTTAGGCTCAGTGATTAGGTTTTTTCCAGTATTTTATTTGTTTTTGGGTTCAATTCAAACCTGCATGCCTATTCTGAGCCTTTTCTAGTATTGTAGTTCTTGGTAGTTCTTCTCAGTTCAACAGGACTGGTTTAGCACTTTTGAAAACGTTTTGTCTCTCATCCAAGAGGCTTTTTCAGTTCTAATAACTGGTGGGGGAAACATGCAAGAGGAGTGGTCTGTGTGGGTGTTATTCCCAACACCCCCTTTACGACCTTAACACTTAAGTTGGGAGTAACACCCACAGAGACCACTCCCCCTGCAGGTTTATAAGTCCAATTTCCCCCCACCAGTTGTTAGAACTGAAAAGAGCTAAACCAGTCCAGTTGAACCAAGAAGAACTACCAAGAAGAATCATGATCTGGGCAAATGAGAACCTACACAGACATCTAGTACTGTAGTGTTCTTAAAGTCAGTAAAAATTACTATCAAACAGCAGGTTCAGTCAGGAGTTATTGCACCTCTGTTCAGTCTAGTCTAGAATATGATGCACCTACAGTATACCAGTTCTCAGTTCAGTTCAATTTTGTTCAATATTTTGGATCCAATTGTGAAATTTCTATTGTGAACTGATTTATTTTTAGTCAAAATGCTCTTAATAGTAAAAATTACATGTATGAACCAAAGTGGTACTAATTCCATGTTGGTCAATAAATAGAGTAAAAATATTCTGTATGTAGGAAATGCAAATTAAAAAAATTAAATAACACGTGCATTGAAAACCTTACTCAAGTAGCTGTGTTACTTACTTGAGTAAGGTCAAGCACCGTTTTTACTGTTTTATAAGATTTATTTTAAATTCATACTGTTTCTGTATTAAAGGTTATGTTGTATTCAACTGTTTTATTGTAAAAGGTTGAACTCTAAAACAGTGCATCATATTCTGTAAGATTATGCTTGTATTGTCACTGTCTTGTGAAATTTTGGGTTTAAACTCCTCTGAGTGCATGAACGCATGTATTCTGTTTACATAATCCAGCATAGAATAGAGTTACTTCCATAGAAAACTGACTCTTTTTCTTAAAGCACCACATATTAGGCCTATTGATAGTTTGCTATTATTAGAGATCAGCTTGGAATATAAATAGATTTATTACAAAATGTCACTTTGTTGAGTTATTTTAAGGATCTGAAAGTTATAGACTAAGAATAGATTAAAATATTTTCCAAAGTAGCATCAGTTTCTACAAAAATAAATTAAACACAACAGTTCTCTCAAACAATCTGTCAGTCTCTCTGGAGGATAAAATAAAGATTGTGATACAATTCTGTTCCCACGCTGTTCTGTTGCTACAGGTTTTGCATCCACCCGAACAAAAAACTTCATTTCATATTCATCCTTCAAATCTGAAGACATTTCTCCTGAAAAAAAAATACAAGTGGGGGAGAATATTCTACAGTTTCTGTGGTTTCAGCAACTTTCACAGAAGTAGAATCATTTAAAAATGAGACTATGAGCGGCAATGGTTGGTTAGTTATTTGATTAGTGGATAGAAATTACATTATTTGGCAGCTTTTTGTCAAATAATCAATAGGTTACAGCCTCTCAAAGTGTTTTTGATCATTCCTGTTAATATCTTAGCTAATTTTGCAATGACTACTGATTGGTGAGAAGTAATTTGAAAGCATATCCTTAAATTTTTGCCAACAACTGTATTTTTCTAATCTTGGTCTTAACTTGGTCTCAATCAATAAAAGTCATGGTGTGGTGTCAGTCTTAATCTGTGATAGTTTTCATAAACCATTATTTCAATTTACGTGGTTCTCCCCACAAGATTCTTATCAAGATTATACACATGAATGCTTATAGGCAATGGTTGTAGACCTAAACCTTTTTTTGTTTCACTTTCTCATTTACTTCAAAGCATTTTTATCTACACTCATATTAAATCTTACAGTCTTAATAGTTAGATTTAAAAAAAAAAAAAAGTATTTCAGTGTTATTTTGGAAACAATGAGAGTTCATGTATAATGCTGGAAACTACTGTTGTGAACAAGTAACACTAGTCCTGAACAGTGTAAGGACTACGTGTTAACTAAAGTGTTGATTTACCGTATATGACTTTTTTAGGCTATTGTCGCAGATGATTCACAGCTGTGGTTGATTAAAAGCAGCCATAATGCAACCTCAGCAGAATCATCAAGTACTAATTTGAAAAGATATTTAATATCTAATATGACCAGATAACATAATACATATTGATGATGTTGCCTGACTGTTGTTTTATGACAAGTTATGAACCTATCAGAGAAGGAATTTACCAAAAAAAAAAAAAGAAGGAAGGAAAATGAAGGAAATCTAAACGAGCAATAGTGTTCTATTTTTCCGTCAAATGAATTGCCTCCTTAAACCAACAATATGCAGGACATAGCGCTAAAGAATTCATCTGTTAATAAATTTACCAGGACAATTGTCCACTTGTTTGCCCCTCAAACGTAGTAGGATGTATTATTTTTTTTGGTTCATTCAGTCCTGAAATGTCATACATTTATTATAAAAGTCCACTGTGTTACAATACCAGGGTTTTGGCTATTTGGATAATCATGCAACAATGTGGTTAATGCTATTAGAACAGATGATACAAGGCTGTGGATGATTACCAGCAGCCATAATACAACCTCATCAGAATCATCAAGTACTAATGCCTGGCCAAGCTCACACAGTTGGGCGGATTACAGCTAGCAGGCTATTTCTGACAGCCGGAGCTTGTGATGCCATGACCAATCACCAAACATCAACAAACTAACTGTGAGACCAACCAGCAGCACTTGATCTGACTGACTCACTGCTGCATCACCACAGTTTAAAAGCAAATGCACTGCCAGAGATAATATGAGCTCACGTTTGCACATCATATCAGTGAACATGTGCTCACACCAACACTAGCACTTACAGTAGACACTCGTGCACTCAAACGGATAAAGACTGGCAAGTGTATGTCATAAGTTCGTAATATCTATCCTACTGGTTTACTTTTGAACAAGTAGTTGTAATGCAGGCATACTGTAGTACTTATGGTGCTATGAAATCTAGAAATCCAGATTATTGTTTGTGTGTGTGTGTGCAGCTGCAGATTAGAAATCCAAGCAGGATTTCATTTCATCACAAATGGACATACAAACCCCATTAAATAGATTTTTATTTACTATACAGTCCGGAAATATAAGTTGTTGGGTTTTTTTTCTATATCTACAACTATATAGGCCTACTGTATGGACGCAAACGTAAAAGTGACCCTTTGACAAATGACCACAGATATTACATACCTTGTCATCATCCTCGCAGGTCATGACGTTGGAAAAAGGGATCTCGGCCTTGAACATCTTCCTACAGTGCATGAGCTGCACCAGCAGGTAACACACTGTCTTGAACTTCATCCTCTTGGCTGGTTTGATGTCTGACAGAATCAGACCAGGAAATATCTGAAAGGTTAAAAAAAGACAACATGAAGAGGAAGGAGTTTTACTGAGGTGTTTATATATATAAATGTTTCATGCTGCTAAGTAGAAATAACGTTTTTGGTTTTTTTTACTCCTTAAGTGATCTCTGTCCTTCATATGGTAAATCTAATCACTCAATCAGTCCTCTGGATGTCACATGCTGTTTTGAGACTAAAACCTACAACCAGGCTTTGTCAGATTAAAGCAGGAGGAAAGTGATGACAGGGATAAATAACATGACATCTGTTAACACAAGAGAGCATGACTTTGTGATAGCAAAGCATGCAATTGTGCTTTAAATGAACTTGTTTACATGATTTCAATGGCTTGTTCAAGAGTCTGCATTAGGGCAGATTCTATCCTCCTACATGGACACTACATCTTAATCACCAGTATCTATTTAAAGCCCATTCATACTTTCCTATACCATAAATACCTGCACACCCTCTTTTGTATAATAATAATGCAGCTCTTTTTCATTCTGAACATGTAAAAATGCTCATAGCCTTAACTCCCCAAATAAGGTCCATAGACTTTCCTCACAAAGAGCCTCTGCAAAACCTCTGTCACACAACATAATTCTAACACCGTTTTTATCGGTTAAATCCACAGAAATATAACATCTGGCTAATTTAGCTTAGCCAGTTAGCACATGCTTATCAATTTGAACTACCAAAGTTCATAAAAATATGAGAATTGTTAAAAGTACTGTTAGGTCTGACAAAGTGATGATAAACTGATGAGGACAAGTAGAAGAAATCTGACAGAATAATCCATAATAGGATGAAAAACTTAAAACGGATTTTAAAAAAATACCAATTAAGTGGACGCTAATCAGGTGTGTGTGTGTGAAATTAGCATGCTAAAACACCTATCGACGGCTAATCGCTAGCTAGCATTTCCGTTTTGAAAGTAAAAACGAACAGATTATGATGTCTCAAAGCTATTTTAATCCCCATGTTTCTATTGAGGAAATAAGTAGCATTTTAACGTAGCTACAGCTGTATAAACAGAGTAGATAATACTTTTAATATTTTGCCTACATTATGTTTTAAACTTTGCTATAAAGTTCGATAACCTTTAGCAAAATCTACACTGTCATTTTTCATTTCTTTTTTTTTTGATCCAGATGGGATATTTTTTTTACCTGACTGGTGGCCTTTGGTGAGTCCCGAGATGACTTCAAAAACGAGGTAATGCTAAGAACTCAAATTAGTATTTATGTGTCTTAAATTTTTCTTATTAACAGTATCTAAAATGATCTTTATGTGTTAAGAAAATGCAAGGTAAGTTTACTTTACAGTTTTAAAGTTAAGTGTATGGCATTTTTTTGTAACAACTCAATATACCTTACATAAATGGAAACAAAAAAAGTAAAATAAAATAATACACTTTCAGGTGTAGCCACAAATTGAGGCCCTTCCTTAGTCGTTATGAGGATGAAGCCCTGAGATTATAACTTGATGTTTTAGCTCAGGGGTGTCAAACTCATTTTAGTTCAGGGGCCACAATCAGGTAAATTTGATCTGCAGTGGGACCAGTAAAATAATAACATAATAATATATAAATAATGTCAGCTGTGAAAAAAGTAAATTTACATTATGAAAATGTTTACATCTATAAACTATCCTTTCAAACAATGTGAATAACATGAAC
>JAQQZY010000020.1:13616408-13628102 GCA_030068375.1 Ostorhinchus rueppellii | reverse complement strand
GCCTAATGGAACAAGTGAAAATTATCTTGGTAAGATTTCTTGAAATAAGATTTTCAAGATCTATTGTCTAAAAATAAGTCCTTATATCTCACTGCAAAGTTACTCTTTAGGTGATTTTGTCTTATTTTAAGTGTGATGAGATATTTTGACTAGAAATGAAAAAAATACACTTGGTAAGATTAAAATTTTTTCCAGTGTACTTGAATATCACATCTCAACAATATCAACACGGTTAGTAAAAGCCAGTTTGCTGCATGAAGAGAGAAAGGCTCACCTCATGCACATTACCAGCTGTTGTTCTCTGTTGCTTTTTCACTGTAGTTTCTGTTGGATCTTTATAAAAGGCTCTACCAGGAACTAAAAAAAAAGGTCTAATTTGGAGACAAATTGAAAATCCCTAGCCTGACCTGCTATCTGGTGTTGTCAGTGAATTCAAAACTGAGAAAACAGTCTGGAATTGGACCAATCGCTGTGAAAGATACACAATCTATTCTATACTGAACCAATCACAAGTCTGGGGGGCGGGTGTTTCACAATGCATCAAACTTCTTTTTGTCTCAAGTCAAATTCAGTTCCAAGTCCGCAAATCTCTTTGCAACTATTGTTGGTTGTTTACTTGATTCAGAAATAAGGACTGAATTATAGATTACACCCTGTATTCTTGTGTTTCTCTGACAAAAGCGTCACACGTCTTATCTGTGATTTGTTCACTCGGTGCCTGTTAGTCCCACCTTCATATTTGGATTCAAGCTCCGTTATTCCAGACAGATTTCTCATTGAGAAAGATGGCTGGCTGGCCAGGCTAGAAAAACCCTGCATGGTTCATGTTTGTGTCCTTATTTTTAAGACATTATTACAGTTTCTTTCATGGTGGATGTGGACACTGAATTAACAGCCAGCTCCAGATGCACAATGCTGCAAATACAGTGTTGGAAACACTTTTGCAGACCTCATGCATTTGTGATATTTTACAGTAAGAGTCACTGAATTATGCCAAGTATTGCTCCATTCTCCAAACCCACATGCTCCCTTCTGCACATGCTCTGTTCCATCAAGGTTTTTGGGACGATACTACTCCTTGAAACAGACCCAAGGCATGATATGTTGAAACTGTTAAAAAATTGAACTTTATTTTTTCTTGTTAACAATAAACAAATGATAATTTGCATTTGTTTGTCTCTGTCAGATGTAACCAAATCTCTCAAACACAAGAAAGAGTTTTCCACAAATATTTCAAGATAATATTTGACATTAAAGAGAGTAAAATTTTAAAGATGTCTGAAAACCCTTTCCCACTACTGTACTTATGGAATAAACGCTATAAAAGAAAATGTGGGCACAGCAGCAAAAAAGTTCCTCAGCTTTCACCTTAAAAGACCCTCTGAGTCACTAACTGTGCTTCAGGGCATGTAAACGCTCATCTTGTCAGATCACTAGCATCCATGTAAACAGTTCAGTCGTAATCTCTGATCACAATGATTCTAGTCAGGTTGAAGAAGTATTGTTTATGTGAGCACAGCTATTGTTTCATGTGAAATCCACTGCGCTGGAAGCCAACCCAACAAAAAATGTGTCACTTCCCAAATGCTCCTCTGTCTATGTTTCCTGAAAACACACACTGACACCCTCGCTGGCAGAGCAGCTGTGAGCCCCACATCTGATTATGTTATTGACACTGGGCAGGAAACACAAGTGGAAGCGTGCCTCATCTGAGTGTAAAATACACAGAGGACCCGGCTGCTCCATCACATTAAATGACATAAGTGGTTGACATCTCCGCTGCTTTACTGCATGCTGATAACAGAACTGACAGATTAGCACAGTGCATCCTTGCGATCCATAAATCAGTTTGTTTATGTAACTAGAATAGTTAATGCAGAGTGCCAGTTTGCCAGCCTTAGTTGTGTCTGAGCGTGTGTAAACCCCCAGGGTCTGTGCTACAACTGATGATTAGCATTTACATAATGAGCTAAATGTTAGCTGCTGCCTTAAACTGCTACTTCTCAGCTGTAGGGGGCAAGCTGACCTCCAAAGAAACAAACAGAGAGGATTCTGGGACAAAGATGTAGTATGTTGAGGTCCAAAATGGTGGGTATCTTCATGTAAAGTCTATTTTTAGCTTGCAATGTCTATTTTTTTAAATCATAAACAAATAACTAATTATTCCAATCAGCAAAAGCCACAGTAAGATGATAATCAGAATGTATGTGCATCGGAGTCTGACTGATCTTTTTCCTGCTTTAGAGCTCTGTTGCTGTCCAGCCTATTAATAAAACATCACTGCTGCATTGGGTTTCACATTCCTTTACTCCCTTTAAATCACACACATTGTAGTTTATTTGTGCTCAGTGTCACTACACCATGCTGCTGCCACAAATATTCACTAGAGCACCAAATATGGATTAATCCACTGCTGAAAATAGTCCCCAGCAAATGCAGTGGAAAGCGCTTACAGTGAGGAGAAAAAAAAAAGAAAAAAAAAAAGCCAGAGACACAATCGTTCCCCTCAAATGCTGTTTAAATAATTCACTTATCGTAATCAAATAGTCTGCTTACAGTGCTCACTCTGGGTCTGTTAATGTATGAGAACATTAAAAAATTAAAATTATGGGTAGTCCGTTATGTAATACTTACTGCATATTGTAACCCATCTGCTGTGTCTCAACTGTTCTGGGCCTTATCAGGGCCAGTATCAATTATTAGTAACAATAAATGATTGGAAAACAATATCCTTTTGCAGTAAAAATTCAAATATTGGGGTTAGAATGAAGAGTCAGCATCAATATACACTGAAATACCTTTACTCTGTCATATTAAGAAAAGAACGTATAATTCAGTGATACTTTCTTGGGTGGCCTGTCTCAGTTGGTAGAACAGGTTGTCCAGTGATCAAAGGGTTGCTGGTTCAAGTCTGGCTCTTATTGTCACCATGTCGAAGTGTCCTTGAGCAAGACACTGAACTGTAAATTGCTCCCAGTTGGTCTGGCAGCAGCTGCCTACTGGTGTAGGAGTGTGTGTGAATGTCAGACTTTGTAAAGCATTTTGAGGGCACCATGAAGGTGTGAAAAATGCACTATATAAATGCAGTCCATTTACCATTTTACTTAAATATTATTTATTACTAGATTTTGCATTGAACTGAAGGAAAAATAAATCATGTTAACGGGTCACTAGTGATTTATAAATAAGCACACACATGCAGGCGGTTTTTTCTCTTTTTTCCCCACATGCTCTTATTTTAATATAGTATGGTTTTATTTCTACCAATCAGAATGCTGCAAATTTTAATCACAAATGGTTGAGGTTGTACTAGTATTTCCTTATAGTCAAGCTTAATTATCAAGTTGTCCTTATTCCATTTTTTCTTATGAATATGTTTGCTTTGATACAGGATATAAACCTATAAAATAACAACAATAATAATAATCATATTTCCCAGTAATAGAAAATGATTATGAAGGGTAAACAGGATAATTAGACTTGAATAATGTTTTATTTGAAAATCTTGGAAAGTCTTTCGTGGGCTTAGATACATGCAGATGATTGCTGACACATTTGTGGTGTGTGTGTGTGTGTGTGTGTGTTATGTGTTAATCAGCGATACTGATGTGAAATGCAATTCAGTCATTCAATTTCTGCAACCGTTTAATCCTCTGGAGGGTCATGGAGGTGCTGGATCATATCCCAACTGACATCAGGCAAAGGCAGAGTAAACCCTGGATGTGTTGCCAGTTCACAGCGGGGCTGAAATATAGAAATGAACAACCACTCACGGTCACAGTGACACCTATGGGCGATTTTTGACCATTTAAGCTGTTACAGTGCATGTGTTTGGATGGAAACTCCCCGGCCACGGCTGACCCTGGACCTTCTTGCTGTGAGGCAACAGAAGTAAAAAAAAAAAAAAAAAAAAAGTGTGTGATGCCTCAAAAGCTGCTGGTAGAGCTGATCCTATGATTTCAATGTTTTAGGGGGAAAGTTTCTCCATTTAGTAGAACAATAAGGGGGGAAAAAACAAACACACACACACACACATATATATATATATATATTTAAAAACTGCACATATTCACAAGTCAAAGATTACATTAAAACAACCAAAAATTTATTGTTTCTACCAGATTTTTTATGTTGTAACACTTGTTAAAAAAAACAAATAAACAAACAACAAACAAACATATCTATAAGTGTATTTGTGCATGTTGTGTACTTCCCAGTTATATTTTGCTCTTTAGTGTCAAACAGGCTAGGTGTGGAACAAAATAAGACATTTTAGTAAATGTCTCTGCAACAATGCTTTATGTAAATGCTTTGTTATGTAATGAATGTAAAACATAGTTCCTTTCTTTGTTCAACACCCATATTTTTCACATTTTGGTGTAAATGTATTACTTGGTATTTATTTGGTACTTGTTGGTGATTATAGGGCTTGCATTTGTGGATGATGAAAATCTAAAGAAATTATGGACATTATGCAAAAACCCACCAAAAGGATCATATTCAGGTTAAATGAAACTTCCCAAAACATTATAACATTAAAACAACAGCAAGGAATGATTGTCTTTTTATGAAAGTACCTGAACTGGGAAACAAAGTGTCCTTTACATTTATTCACTTTCCATGAATGTGAGTCACTGTGAAGTCACGTATGTTAAATATTGAACTTTTGTAACTGTACTGCAGGAACACACAGTGATTGTTTTTCACAATAACTTGAAAGTACATTTATGGAGGTCTAATTGTGAAAATAGGTTGCGATGTTCATTTTGTTGTCATTAGTGTATGATGCTAATATACAGATTATTAGAATGAGGGAGTGGGTCCAAACAGCTAAAGACGTCTTCTTCTTCTTCTGTGCCTTCTTCCTCTTCTTCTTTGTCTTCCTCATCTTGTTCTACATCTTCTTCTTAAACTTTGTCTTCTTCTTCTCCAACTTCTTCTTCACCTTCATCTTCTCCGTCTTCACCTTCTTCGTCAGCTTCTTTGCCTTCTTAATCTTCACCTTCATCTTCTTGTCCATCTTCTTCGCCTTCTTCATCTTCTTCTTCTTCCTAATCTTCTTCTTCTCCATCTTCTTCTTTGCCGTCCCCCTCTTCTTCATCTTCTTTGTCTTCTTCTTATTCTGCGTCTTCTTCCTCTTCTTCATCTTGTTCTCCGTCTTCTTCTTCTTAATCTTCGTCTTCTTCTCCATCTTCTTCACCTTCTTCATCTTCATCTTTTTCGTCATCTTCTTCATCTTTTCTTAATCTGCCTCTTCTTCTTCTTCGTCATCTTCTTTGTCTTCTTAATCTGCATCTTCTTCATCTTCTTCACCTTCGTCTTCTTCAGCTTCTTCTCCATCTTCTTCCTCTTCTTCCTTTTCTTCTTCTTGGTTTATAGCAGGTGCAAACATAAAGTAACATCACCTAATATGTTTGAGTCTTGGGTTATCCCTTAATTTAAAGCCCAAAGCAGAAAAACACACCCTGACTCTAACAAGGGATTCAGGTGTTTTTGGAGCCCACCACAGTGAACAAACTGTTCCAACAAACTTAAAAATATTTCATATTTGTTTCAAATCTGACCCAGTGTCCTCTCTACATCACACACAGTACTGTATCATCTCCATCTGGCCCTAAACATTGTGTCCAAACTCTGTACTGCACAATCATCCAATATGGACTCAGTTTCTTCCAAGTGGAGTCTTAAGCCTCTACATTTCCAGAAACAGCACCATGTGATGACCTCTATCTTGGAGTTGGGCTTCGGCCGCCGTTTGAAGAATCTGCATCATCTGTATTCCCATTTCTCTTTTCTGGCCCAAATTCTCTGCCTTCCTTTCTTTTCAAAGCGCTGCCTCTTGCTTCCTTTCCTCCTCTCTATCACAATCTGTCTTCTCAAAACAGAGACAGCTTGCTTGACCGCCTGGAATACACATTCGGATCTGCTTGTCACTTCACATCTCCCTTGTCATTGTCTTTCCTGCTTCTCTCTCCACCTCTATCTGTCTAGCTCTCTTCCTCATAATCTCTCTATCTGTCCATTTCATCCTCGCCTTTACGTGAATGCACTGGTCAATAGAGATTTCCTGCTTTTAATTCTTCTGCCAGGGGGGAACCAAGGGACAACCAGGAGCAAGAGGAGGGGGCTCTAAATCTAAAGAGAGGGGACTCTAAATGTAAACAGTGGCACGCAGAGCAGCTTAAGAGGGCTAAAAATAGAGCAATAGACCAAGAGAGAAAGCAAGCAAGAGAGAGATGGAGCGAGAAAGCTTTGCTTACGGAATAAAAATTGCTCCCGACAGTCAGGGATTAGTGCTTCCCTGGAGGATTTTCACTCCAAAAGCCCAATCTGGGCCGATTGGGAAGAGCACCAGCCTCAGTCATCTTAATTCAGTTAAAGCCTGCCCAACACAGATAGAAAATATAGATGAGAGCATGATCGCATGCAAACATACAAGTAGACATGGAACAATACATATAAGCACACACACACATGCAGTAAATACCCCAGCATAAACAGATAGAGAGTGGTAACAAAGAGGCATTAAATGTGTGTGTGTGTGTGTGTGTGTGTGTGTGTGTGTGTGTGTGTGTGTGTGTGCACGCATGCACGTGTGTTTTGGCCACTCTTCATTGAAAGATACACAAGTGTATAGCATACACACACACAAAGGCACACACAGACACACACCACTGTGAGCCTCATTACCAGCAGATTACTCAGCACCTGATCCTGCTAAGCTTGTTAAACAACGCCGTCCTGCCGAATACACACATACACACTACACACACTCAAAGTGAGACACTCAAAATAACTTTTGTCGCACAAAACAAAACAATAGAAACACTTTCATAAATAAACTGGCATAGTCTAACTGTTGGAGGGAAAAATCACTTCTGAAGTTTCCAAGCTACAATATACAATTTTGGCCATATTTTATACAAGAAACATCAAAAAGAAAATCATATTCCATCATATTTTAAGACATATAAATATTCATTACATACATGAATATGTGGTTTTTTACAAAAATGTCCATGTCTTCAAATTGTCTGCTTCTCCCCCACCCTCACTGAAAAAAATGTGGAATGTCTAAATAATAGTAACAATAATATTCCTAAAGTTTATCTACTGGGCTCTACATGTTTCCTTCTTCCCTTGAACTTCACTTTTAAGCATTGTGCACTAATGGTTTCCTCATCATATGTGATTGGCTGCAAAGTTTTTATCTCAAAATCTGATGGTAGATGTGATCCTATGATTTAATTTTTGGGTGATAGACTATTTCTGTTTAGCAGGAAAAAAAACCTCTCAAATGTAAAAATTGTGCACACTGAAAGTTAAGGATTACAATGAAAACAACATAAAATTAGGTATTTCTACTTGATGTGTTTTGTAACAAGTGGCACACATTTAAAAATGTCTCTAAGGTCATTTGTGCATGTCGCGTACTTTCCAGTTACATTTTTCGCTTGAGTGACAAACAGGGAAGGTGTATAATAGCATAAGCCCTATGATATACTGTTGTGGAAAAAAAATATTAGACCAACCTTGTTTTCTTCAGTTTCTTGTTCATTTTAATTCCTGGTAAAACTAAAGGTACATTTGTTTGGACAAATATAATGATAATAACAAAAATAGCTCATAATAGTTTAATTTCAGAGCTGATATTTATCCATCAAAAACAGTGCTTTTAGACATTCCATGTTTTCTTTTCTGTCTGTTTTAGTCACATGATACACACAGGAGTTAGCACTTGATTGCGTAACCATTGTTTCTCCTTCTTTTTGATGGTTTAATCATTTTTTCAGCGAGTGTAGTTAAAAGTAGAATAGTTAGTGGACAGCTTCACCACCCAATACCACTGTTATTATTTTACTGACTTCACAGTAATGTTTTATCGATATCACCTGATGATGTTACTTTGTCTTATTTTAATGTCTTTGTGTTCTTTGGTGATTGGTGTTAGCTGTTGATGAGCCATTAGCCTCTTTGTTTTTGTCTCCGACATTAATAAACACCATCTGCTCACATGAAGTGATGAAGGTTCCTTAATTTCCTGAGGGTTCTGCTCAAGGGATCAATAAAATGTTGTCTAATCTAATCTAATCTAATCTAATCTAATCTAATCTAATCTAATCTAATCTGTTGTGTTTTTGTCTGATATACACTTTAGTGATGCTTTATGTAAACTGTGAAGGTATCTCAGTGCCAATGATGATGATGAAGCACTTGTCATATATTATGTAACAGATTTATAATAGACATAAACACTTTAATATGATGCTGTTAGTAGCATGACTTTCCACATTCAGTCCATCTCAGAATGATTTCTGTTCAGATTGCTAAACAGAAATGCGTTGGCATCACAGATGACCCCTGAATAGGTCCTGCGAGATCAGATTTGCATCCTGGATGTATGCTGAATATGTTCAGACCAAGCATTAGAGCGGTCTGAGGGCCTCTGGATTTCTCAGGATGCATTTTAACAGCAGATGTGAACAGAGTCCAGTTCATACAAAGTATTTGCTGTTGTTTTTGCTTTGCTTTGGTACTTGTCTGATGCAGGGGAGGAAGTGCACAGTGAATTCATCAGAGCTTGTTTCTTGTGTCTTTTAACATCATTCTTACAAGTGTGTTGATACTGAAATTAAATGTACTGTAAAAAATAAAACAAGGAACTGAAAAATGGCCTGTAGAGCTGCAGTTTTGGAGGTTGCAGCCAAATACTTTTTCACCTAGAAAGAAAAGTTGACATTTTGAGAATAGATGCTGATGTACACATAGGTACATGCTTTACTATGTGAGAAATGGTGTGGGTAGTGTGTATACAGTAACAGTGCTGCAGGCTTCATTCTGCTGAGGTGCAACACACATCTTAGTTCCCACAGCAACACATTAGCACTCTGCTCAGCCAGTAAACAAAATCTGTGTGTGTTAGGTTTGTTATCATCAACATCTCTCTTTGTGAGAAGTTTGATTAGATGTACAGAGTGACTGATGACACTTAGGGAAGAGAAACTAGAGCCTTCTTTGTAAAAGCAGTAAGTTGTTTGTTTAACCCTGTCTTGTATGAGTTATGAGAACGTTATTCAAGATTTTTTTCCTGAGTGTTTTTATTCCTCTTTAGGCATAAAAAAAAACAGTGCTATTGAAAATTTTCATATGAACCTATTTTTCATGGAGTTGCAAAAATTTCCACTTAGCTGGACACCATGTGTTTAATATGTAAAGCATTTATTTATTTATTTTTTACTGATATACTGTGTGAAACCTATGAAATAGAAACATTTTCAATGCTGCTAATCTGTTATTTTCTCACATTTTAACATACTCCAATACTAGTCACAACTCACTTCATGGAGATAATATTAAAAAAAAAAGGAAACAGCAACTTTTTACTTGAAAAACTGTTAATTACAGTCTAATAACAATAACAAGCAACATGTTACTGCAGATCAGGTTTATGAAGATCAGCAAAGTTACAGTAATGGTATGAATTACAGTATACAGGATGGCAGAGATGTATAGGAACGAAGTGGAACCACTTAAGTACTGTACTTAAGTACTAAAACGCAGTATGGTGCTTAGTTTGCTTATGTCTTGGGCCGGCTCTGGTGATTTATGTGGTGCATCTTTAGTGAAAGGAGTTGTGTTCATTGAATTTCTTGCTTCAGTAATGGTGTTTTCTTGCCAAATGAGATACAATGTCTTGTTATATTGTAATTTTTTGTATAGTTTTAATCATTTAATATTGATATTAAAAGGTGGGTTTATTAAAATGGGTGAAATGCAGAATGAATGAATTTTCCTGCAGTGATAATAAAGTGATGTAACATTAACCAAATTATTATTATTATTATTATTATTATTATTATTATTATTATTATTATTGTTGTTGTAATTATTTAAATAAGTGAATTCCGGTTGAGTCTATCTTTTTTTTTGTTCCTTTTTTTCCTTTGATATACATAAAACCTGGTGGACTTACTCTGCATGTATGACAATAATCTAAGGGGTCAAGGTTTGAAAACCATAGGGGAGAGTAGGACTTTTTTTTTTGTATCCACATGCCTTTAAGAATTGTTTGAAGGGGAAACTTTTCTCCATAGCGTTCAGATTCCCTTTAGACTAAACGCAGGGTTTTCAAAAGATTTGAAACTGAAGAATAACAAAATGATTCACCCTGCAGTGTTCCTCTTTGCTGGTCCTCACAAGGAGAGAAACCCAAAATACATGTTCATGCATGCTGTATACTTCCTACACACTCAGAGTACAAATCCTCTGGCAAAGCTGTTTTTTTTTTCTCTCTCCCCAGAATGAATAAAGTATAAGTTTTCCGGAGTGTGAATTAAAAATCGATAGCACTGTGAGTTGCAGGTATGTCGGTGGATGGAGGGGTGGGCGCCTGTGGAATCGTGGCTCAAAGTTAATTCACTTTCACAGTTTGCCAAACGAATGAATAAAATATGATGCTCCAGTTTGTGAAGAAGGGGGGAAACAGTCTCTAATTGGAATTTCTGTCGACTGAATGAGAAGTTGTGGCGAGACAAATTATTCATACAGACACATACATTTAATCCACTCGCTCCATTAGGTAACCCGAGGTGTTTGCTCGAGCTACGTCCTTGGGGATGTGGGAATATGGACATCTACAGTGATCAAAATAGGACAAAAATGCTCTGTGCAGTCATTTGCTTTTTAAATATTGTCCCATATATACTGATTTCTACAGCCCACTGTTACTTAGCATCAGATTTTCTCTCCTTAAACGACCCTAATAGCTACAGAAATACAGAAAGGCAAACATGCAGCCCCCAGGTGATAATTCTGAACAAATACTAATAAAATATATCCAAATGTTTGTACAAAATAAAGCAGACAAACTTCTGGGAAATCACCTACACTGCGCCCATCCTCCAAGTCACGCAGCCACTCGAAGACACACAGACAAACACAGGCCCCCGTCCATTAGAGGTCATATGTGGGCGCACAGCTCATAAAACTGGTGGCGAGAGAGGGGGGGGTATAACCATACTGACGTGTTTGTTGGTGACACAGTGACATTGACTGAGATATTTACCGTAACCTCACACCGGCCTTGGCTGAAGAGGAGAGGATGCTCTAACTCTTCTTGATGGAAATCACACCACTGACTGGCTGACAGAGGGGGAGGAATATTCACGTCCATGTAACAAAACCTCCAAAGAGTAGTTTTTGGAAGAGGCACATGGAATAGGTTTGTAGAAAAGATATGAAAACTCTGCTAAAATGATGTACTGTGGAAAAGTCTTAGAGCACCTTCAGTTTTGTTGGGTCTGTGGGGTTGAAATCAGCATATATATTTATTTCTCATTCTCTTCAGATACAATAAAAAACTAGAAAAACACTCGGAAAGCGCAGACCTCCACCAAGACAGTGTTTGTATTTTTTTATTTTTTTAAGGGAGTGTTTGTACTTGTTTTTTTTTTAAGGTAGTGTTTGTATTTTTTTAAGGTAGTGTTTGTATTTTTTTAAGGTAGTGTTTATATTTTTTTTAAGGCAGTGTTCGTACTTTTTTTTAAGGTAGTGTTTGTATTTTTTTTAAGGTAGTGTTTGTATTTTTTTTAAGGTAGCGTTAGTACTTTCCTCCACAAGATGGCGGTGAATGACCTCATATGCAACTCTGTGCCACCATGCCATATCTCACAATGATAAAGAATCCTTTAAAAA
>JAQQZY010000020.1:13597380-13609492 GCA_030068375.1 Ostorhinchus rueppellii | reverse complement strand
AATAAAAGACCAATCAGATTGAAAATGCTTCATGTAAACACGTCAGTTGGAAGATTCTGATCCGATCGAGTATGTTCAGAAAGAAAAATCATTCCGAAAGAGAGGGGTGGTTTATGCCGATCATTATTCCGATCGGCGTTCATGTACACACCTGTTCGGTTCCTGTCTTGGATTATCTCCACTGTGCATGTGTACCATGTCTGTGTGACGCGTTTCCACCTTTGCAAAACAAAGTCAAAGCTCGGCAGGAACGATAATAATTTAAAATTTAAAATCAAATGAACATGCGGCAGAAGGAAGGAAAATACAATGTGAAAGACGCAAAAAATGAAAGCTCTCGCATCGCACAGACACACGGCGTTTGTTTACATCGGAGGCAGAAATACGGCTTCTACTATTTCCGGAAAATTGGACCAATCCGCGCATGCCCAAAGTTTTTTTCCGATTAAACGCTGTGTGCATGTATACGCATGACATGATCGGATCGTGTTATTTAGTGTCCATATAAACAGTTGATTAAGATATTACGATCATCCAAGATTTTGATCGGATTGGGAAAATGTGTCCATGTAAATGTGGCTGATGAAGTTGTCCAGTGTTTGACAGTCAGGTCTGTGCCCAGCTGATGGTCAGGACTCTTGTTCACTGTCCTTCTGTCTCGTGTGGTGCCAGTGCAGGAGGTAAGGTGGTCCCACAGGGGCCGTGGAAGTGGAACCTGAAACACAAATGCACACTGATGTCCATGTCATGAACTGATGAAAATGACTGAACATATTCCACACGTGACTGAGTCAGAACATACTTGAAGTGCATGGTGGCTGGGGTGTGTTCCATGTTGAATTCGGCCACAGGGACTCCTCTTTCTGCCACCTGAGGAGCAAACATGGCTGCTGGATACACAACGGATGAAGTACCGACCTGGACGATGACATGAATAATTTAATAAATGTTAGTCATAACAAAATCCATTCAAGTCTAACTTATCATCTGTGGATTTATTTCCAGGGAGTGTTTTCAAATAAGTGTATTACAACAGGCTGGTACTGTCATGACAAAAATATTTCCTTTAAAACGTTTCAAGTCACACAGGAAATGACAAGAAATAAATACAAAAATAAGTTGCAAAGCCTTAGAGTCTATCTCAAGTTTACAGGATTAAATTCAACATCATTTTTTACCAAAGACATTGTTCGTTACTGTTGAATGGCGCTCTGCTTGGATCAACATTAAACCCCCAGACAAATAATCAGTTCTGAAAATTAATAACTGGTTCATTCTAATAAAGTCAAAGGTACAAACCTGTGGAAAATAGACTTATGGGTAATGGGAACACTGAACCTCAAATTCAGTTACTCTTATTCTCCAGTGGGCTGTGAATTACAACACTGAGAAATGTGGAAATACAAACTATGGAGATCTAGCAGACATATCTGGATATAAAAAAAAAAAAAAACCTCACCGTCTCATAAAAAAAATACATCTGTTCATATGACCTTTGTTTTATGATTCTGTCAAAGATGGTTAAATACCACACAAGAACCTTCTGAGCATGTGTAGTGAACTTATTCTCCAGGCAGCAAACTAAAAACAACAGTATTTGATTATATATTCATGTACAGTTATGAGTGTTACAGTATGTGTTTCTTAAGCTTTAGCTCAGGACCACAGAGCAGGATGGCATAGAAGAATCTGAAGGAAAATGTACAATGTACATGTGGACATACAATGAGTGCAATTGAGTTCAATTGTAAACTTGGAATTTCCAGCAGAGGTATCATCATTTACTCAGTCACCATGACCTAAAAGGATATGTGCATGGAAAAAAAAAAACAGAGGAAAATGCACATATATACATATCATTACAGACATGGCCTAAACAAGTTCACTTTTAGTAGTACTTTTAGGAAGTAGAGATGAATTCAGTCGTCACTACAATGGGGACGTTTCATGTTTTACTACGTCTTATTCACACCTTTGAATGGCTTTAACACCAAAAACTGACTAAAGAATAATTAAAATGGTGGGCCATAACATAAACTAGTATGGATGGTTAATAATCCAGGCTAGTCCTGTGTGTTTTATGTTTCTTAAGATTGATGATCTAATTTATAAAAAAAAAAAAAAAAAAAAAAATTCGATATGGTGATACAGAATTCAGTTCCCTTTTAGAGCTACTTTATGTCTCTGTGATGGAGAATGTGGCTTTATGACTATTAAATGCTCCATTATGTTCACCATCCAGTTACAGTTTGTCTTCTTTTGTTCTCTCCATGAACACATTTTCCAGATATGGATTTTTAAATAGTGAGAATAATCAAACGTGATTAAAGTAATACAACTAAATGAGTGCAGTAATAAAACAGGTGGGTGTGTCATAATTCAGCAGCTGAAGTGACAGATTTGATGTATTTTGGCTGTAAATAAAAACTTACAATGAGGCACAGGTCACAGCTGTCCAGCACCGTCTCTACCTGGGTGAGGATGTCGGAGTCCAGGGTCTCTCCAAACCAGACCACGGCTGGTCTCAGGAGACCCTGACAACCCGTCTGTTCACACCTGAAACACACACACAGATGCACACTGGTCAAACAACACAGAAACAAAGCGCAGAGCATTAACACAAGAGCAGGAGTGAGTGTTACCGTGGCAGCTGCTGCACGGGGAGCTGGCCATCATCTGTGTTTGGGTCTGGAGCTCTGAGGAGGCAGTTTGGTAGAGATTAAGTATGAGCAGAGCAGAGAAGGAGCTCTAAGACAAACTCATTTACAACCCACAAGAGTTCAGAATTACAAACACTGATATTAATGCTTTTTAAACTAGGTTACACCAACAGATATTCATTTTGAAGATAACATAAGGTAAGATATACTATATTGATCCCCAAGGGTGGTACAGTAGCACAAGACAATATGCATCAAACACAAAAGAAAAAAAAAAGATTTAAAAAAAAAAAAAAAGTATAATTATGTGTTAAAATAAAAAAAAAAATTAACCCCCCCCCCCCCCCCCCCCCAAAAAAAAAGGTTACAATAATAATTAAGTAATAAGTGTGCAGTAGGTGACTTTGATAAGGGTGCATGTAAACAAACCAATTTTTCAAACCAATTAAATCGTGTATTACCTATAGAACAGTCTATCCTTCCTTTACAGTATGATTAGCTGCACCAGTCATCTGTTGATTTAAAAGTTATATTTCACACGTAAATTGTTTAGGCTACTTTTTGCAAAGGGAACTGAGGTCACATTAAATACGAACGTTTGCCTGTAGGAGCTAGTGAGTTGGGATTTTTTTCATAATATGCACATAATTTCTGCAGTATATGGTTGTATTTAAATAAAGAGAAATCGATACAAAATTTTCTTAAAAACCCTGCAAAACATCACAACTAGATATGATCTGAGACTTTTGCACAGCACTGTATTACTTGGATCAATAGAAAAATGGCCACCACTTCATATTATGCGCTATCCTTCCTGTTGTTCTGTCACAAACGGCACTTTTTACTGAGTTATTTGGATGATGTGTTGTGTTCTTCCACATCAATGATGGCAGGAAATTTGCATTAACACAACACTAACAAATATGGAGGAGAGTGAATGTGACAGAAGACGGGGTAATTCTGAAGTAGAGGAGGACTCTGATCAGCTCAGACAAAATGAGGACATGTTTTGAATCCTCCCAAGAGACTCAAGCACAACTCACTTCTTTCACCAAATATGCAAAGTCGTATCAAACTGCACAGAGTCTATGGATTCAGTTTTACAATTACCTCTTTAGATTTTATACATTGTCTATATCTTGTTGCATCCTTAACCGATAATTTACACCAATGCTTTGACTCAAAATAAAGAGTAAAATTCCTCAGAGCCCTCCTGATTGTTTCCACCTCAGTCCTTTAAATAAATGTATCAATGACAGCGATAAATACAGATGAATGACATGATCAGTTTAGTTTCAGCTCAGAGTCTCCTTTAATTTGAACATGTTTTATTAGCATGGTGTTTTTCAGCTGTCAAAAGCATCCATTTGAAATGTCACACAAATGACTAAGTGACATTTAATTTTACTCAGATTTTCTGTTTCACCTTGTCATATCAGTTGTTATTTAGCTTCTGACACCTGACAGCCTGCAAGCGGCTGCTTTCTGTGGCATTTTGTGCTTCAATGAATACGATGTCTATCTCTACTCATTATGCTCATACTGTTGATGTAAACAGTTCCGCTCACCAAACGACATGGGTTGAACTTCTTACCCTTTGCCCTCCAAAGCGGCACAGATCGGGCTTTTGTAATTGGCGGCTTCTTGACCGCAGTTCATACAGCGTGTTCTGAATAGGCTTCCTGAAATCAAAGTTACAGGAATAGGAGAGGGCAGGAATTCAATATAAATAAGTATCTTTTCTTTTAGTATATCAAATAAAAATGTCAAAGTTGAAGGACTGAATGCTGCTTTTGTATCTCCGATCCTGAAAAATCTTAACAATTAAAAATTGTCTGGCTGTTTACAGCCTACAAATATGCAAAATAAGTTAACTGATGACTTAATCATGAAGATAATTTGGTGCAGCCTCAACAGGAAGAGACTGAGGTGAAACTAAAAGATGATACAGGAAAAGATTCACATTGTGACTATTTTCATGACTAATTTTGACAGGGTCATTTTTGAACATGTTACTTTGAGTAATAGCAGAACTTGGAGGTTAATACTATATTATATTACATTACATTAATACTTAACTGACTTTAAGTAAAATAACTTTAAAAAAAAAAAAAAGTCACTCAGTTTTACTAGATATTTAAGTTTAGTTTCTTGATTTAATCCACATATATTTATTTAAATATTTAGCACTTTTAGATCTTCTGCCATCAACCACTATACTATCCTTATTGCTTCCAATTCGTTCCTCTATCTCTACTTAAAAACCTCCCACACATTCAACAATGTAAGTTGTAGATGATACTTTGTAATTACCATGAATTTCCAAAATGTTCTTTGATCCAGCTCGGCGGTGGAGCTCGTCGATGTTCTGCGTGATGACAGTCACTTGACGGCCCTGTTTGCGCAGTCGTTCCTCACACTCTGCGATCGCCAAATGTGCAGGGTTGGGATTTTTTGTGAGCATGACTTCACGACGGTAATGATAAAACTCCCAGACCCGGGACGGATTTCTAGCAAAGGCCTCTGGGGTCGCTAGGTCCTGAAAATAAAAAAGGAACAGACAAAATGGTGACAAGTGCAGATGGGGGGAAAAAAATGGAGCCACACAAATAATAATGTATTCTGATTTCTTCTCTGTATGTTGATCACTTCTTATTTGTTCTGTAGTGATCCTTAGTCGGACTGAAGGTCTATAAGGTGTCATTATAAAAAGAACTACAAGTACAAAAGAACTCCAATATGATGCTGAGTTTCTGATTCTGCTGGTCTAGTCTACTGTCAAAGCTCAAACTGGTTTTAATTTATTCCAAAGTTGCTGAACTGACATTTGTCACTATGACTTTAATGTTGTGTCAATTGCAACAGTGTCACTGATGAATCTAACTTGTTTTGCATCAGTGATGTTAATTCAATAGATTAATTCAGGTTGAATGAAGGTACTGGTTCAGTCTGATGTTTGTTGTCATGACAAACTGAAAATTCAATGAAATGTCTAATGTCTGGCTTTCCCCAAAATCAAGAGACCATTGAGAAACGCACAACAAGGACGACAGCGCATACACCTTAACAGACACCTGGGATATGGTCTTGAAGAAGGCATGTGACAGCAGGGGCCCACACCCTCCCTGCTGTCTGTTCCTGAGCAGCATACAAGATATGTCACCGCAACATGACCTGAGGCTTCTGACAAAGGCTACAGGAAGAAGCTGACACTAGTCAAGCAGGTAAAAACTGCTCTCGTCTGCTAAATGAATTATCTACACAGTTGTACTTGGAAGACAGTAGGAACGTTTACCTGATTTCCCCAAAACTGAAATACAGAATACTGTACGTCATATAAGGAATAAAAAAAACTCCAACTGATGATGTGATGAAGGATTAGGATTTATTTATGTTGAAATGGTGAAAATACACCTACACTTTTCTTTCCACCTGAAAAACCTTGTATTTAACCCAGATAAGAAGTTACTAGACTACCCATTAAGTATGGTATCTGGTCCCTTTATGAATGGAGACAGAGTTTTGTTCACATTACCACTAGTAAGGGCTGCTATTTGTCACCTTACACGTTTATAACCTTTTACGGACAGAATTTCTAGGAGCAGCCATGGAATGGAGAGATTCCGGTTTGGTAGCATTTCTGTTTGTTTGTTTTTTTTGCAGACGATGTGATCTTGTTAACTTTATTAAACTGTGACATCCAGGTTGCACTGAGGTAGTTCACAGCTGGGACAAAGATCAATAACTCTATATCTGAGGCCATGGGTCTCAGCTGGAAAAGGGTTGAGTGCTCCCTTCAGGTTAGGGATGAGTTGCTGAACCAACATGAGGAGTTTAAGGTTGAGACTGACAGGCGGATTGATGCAACATCTGCACTGGTATGGTGTGCTGAAGAAAAAGTGAAGCTCTTAATATACAAGTCGATCTACATTCACAGCCCCACCTATAATCATGAGCTGTGGGTGGTGACTGAAAGAATGAGAATGTGGATAAAAGCGGTGAAAATATTTTTTGGACAGATGGCTCTCATATCCTGTATATATTGAATTAGTTTGAAAAGCTGAAGAGATCGATTCTTACCTGTGCTTGCCATTTTCTCCAGTAGCCTCCTGCTCCTCTGAAGGTGGGAACTCCACTCTCAGCACTCACTCCTGCTCCAGTGAGGATGGCTATGTTCTTGGATTTGGAGAAAGTCTCCCTGAATGCTGCCAGATCTGAGAAGAAAAACACAAAATCATAATGTGTATGAAAAATATTATCATGGGGAACATGATACGAGTGTTTTTGAGGTGATGTAGGGGGAAATAAGAAGAGAAAACTTTAATTCACCAAACAGGTATATCATTTTAATATACAATACTTACTATACTGTTTTAATATTCAGTATTATCCCACTAAAGAAAAGAACAGATGTGATCTGGTCTGAATGTACTTAAATGCAAGGTACGCAGTTTGGTGTCTCTCAGTCAATACAGCAATAAAAACTAGTTTCATGTTACATAATACCATTAAATATTCAGAAATGGGAGGTGAGAAAACATGTTTTAGATTAAGTTCTGTATTATGGTAAATACAATTATTGATTTATTTGAATTTAGACATTGTTGGGAAAATGTAATATGATGCCAGTGCTGCACATAGCACAGCCCTCATTGTTTGTATTTTAATGCAGAAATGTTTCAAGCATCACATTTCAATTAGGCTACAAATGTAAGGAATGACCAAATTTGTGAACTATCATCGACTCTACAATCCAGAGACTATATACGACACATTCAAAACCCTTTTCCGTATTTAGTTACTCCATGTTGTTCATCTTAAAAAGTATGGATTTCACTCACTTCCTGCACTTCACATACACATCATTTTCCTCAATAAGGAGCAAAATCACAAACAGTCTTCATGAATATCACAAAAAAAACAAAAACAAACAATTGCATCAACAATTTACACTTAATATCTACGTTAGCCTATTTTACTATAGAAATGGAGCTCTTGTGTTATTGTAGTAAGGAGAAAAAAAAAAAAAAAAAGAGAGTACCTGAACTGGGCCTGGCCATGTCTTGGCTGCACCTTGGTTTCCTCAGGTGAGCATGGAGGTGCGAGTGTGTTAAACCTCGACGGGTGAGTGAGCCTACAATCATCAGGTTTTGACAACTAGGGAAGGGAAATATGACACCTCTCAATTCATACACACAACATGTTTCCAGTAAGTATCAGCTTGTGCTTCCTTGATCATCTTAAAAACAGGTTTCTTACAGTAACTGTATTTTGTCAAAAGCAGATTGTTTCACTTGAACTGTCATCTTTTTGGATGGCAGTTCCACAAAATGCTCTTCTCCTCTCCTCTTAAAAATGCTTTTTTTTTTGAGAAGCCAGTAGATTAAAAAAAAATTGTTTTAGATAAAAGAGGTGACTGAAACTAGATGTGCCATATATATATATATATATATATATATATATATATATATATAAATAAATGTATTTCTGAGTGCTGTCAAGGGGTTAAGTTATATGCAGGTAAACTCTGAAAAGTAAGAAGTAAAGATTCTGTGGCAACCATGACCTCTGAAATTTACAGTACTTGAACATTATTTGAGTGTTTCCATTTCCCTGACTTAGTTCCTTGTCAGATTACAGATTTTTATTCCGTTCCTTGATCAGAGGAAACCCCATAATACTAATACGTTGATTGGCTGAGTTTACATTTTACTTTTTCAGCTAAATAATGTCTTTCATTTGCTGGAAAATGCAGTGGCACAAGGATAGACCCAACCCTGTAATTTCGGAGACCATGAAAAGCTGACTTTTTTTAAGTAAAATTGGGTCTTGAAAATTGTTGTGGATATGTTTTAACTTAATCAAAAACTGTCAGCGTGAACAATAATATAATTACTTTTCTAAATTAAAATAGAAGAGTGTCTTCTGTAGGAGTTAATAAATTTTGACCTTGCCAAGGAAATGTAAAATACAGTGGAGAGCCCAAATTATGTAATGTACTTTTTTTTTTTAATTACATGAAGACATAACAAGATGAAAACAATGTAAGACTAAAAAGATTTTAAAATGACAAAACCAAACTGACTTTACAACAGTATTCAGACAGCTGAAAACTGATTCAGTAAAGTGTTTCTGTACTAGAAAAAAAAAAAAATCATAGGAAGAAACACTTCTTGGACAAAAAAAAAAAAAAAAAAAAAAAAAAAAAAAAGTTGTTTGAGGTGCTCTTTGGAAAAGGGATTCATGAAGTAGATAAAGAGGAAGAGAACTCCAAGGCACTCTCTTTAAGCATTAAAATGCCTTTACTTTGACATCATGGTCATGTGTACACCTTAAAAAACACAAACAAAAAAAAACAAACAAACACTTCAACTCGTTTTGGCTTCAAACCTTCATCAGGAAGTGTGTTTGACTTCCTGATGAAAGTTTGAAGCCAAAACCAGTTGACGTGTTTGTGTACAATTGATTCAATTGTTTGTGTGTGTGAGAAAGAGGGGGGTTCTATGGAAGTAACAGGTAATACACTCCCTTGACCAGGGGTCACCAACCCTGGTCCTCGAGATCCATTATCCTGTATGTTTTAGATGCGTCCCTCTTCCGAAACCCGATTCAAATGATAATCCTATCATCAAGCTCTGCAGAAGCCTGATAACACCCATCAGGTTTAGTGGAAGAGGAAAACATCTAAAACATGCAGGACAGTAGATCTTTAGGACCAGGGTTGGTGACCCCTGCCCTAGACATTGAGAAAAATCGAGGCTTTTGGCAATGCAAGCCTTAATTTTGTAAACATGGGGTTTGAGGAGACACATCTACCTTTCAGATCCTGAGCTGAAGCTATTAATGTCGTTAAACATGCATTAAATAGTCAAAATTAGCTCAACCTTAAACATCAGTAGCTTAAAATGCATCTTAATCATTAATACAACAGTAAACACAGTCAACTTTTGGCAGTGGCACAAACTATTTTCACATGTTTGAGTCTTGTTTTACTTTTCACCTGTTTCTGGGTACACTAAAGAACAATTATTACTTTTTTCTTTTAGGTTTCCAAGACTTTCATTGGTAAATAAATCTCGTTTATCCTAAGAGTCAACTAGTGTCACAAACCAAACTTTCAGCCACGAGTTTAGTAAGGAGGGTCATTGTGTTTTTAAGCTCAGAGGTCATCCTAATTAACTTGTGTGCACAGTATACACACTGCTACCCTTACAATGTGTGCACTTACAATAAAACTAACACAAACTAGCAGATAATGCCGCTTAACCCATCAGAGCTATTTCTGTTATCTATATTATTAGCTGCACATTTCTGCTATACGGCTGATAACAGTTTAGCTCATGAGCTAATATTAGCTTCTCAACCGCCGTTACAGGCTAAGTTAAAGCCGTTATCCATACTAACAGCTCATTGTTGCAATAGAGTGTCAAAGCTGAGATGTCGTAATATTTCACACGCCTCGGGCCCTTTATGCCTTGTTTCCTTACCTGTCAAGCCGAAGCCAGGTACATCAGGTGCACAGCAGCTAGCAGGAACCAGGAAATAGTCGGTGTCACAGCTTCAGCAGTCCAAATGGTTCAGCTTGTAGTATGGAATGAGCCAATCAGCAGACACAACGAGGGTTAACAGCCAATCAGAAAAGACAGCGATTGGAAAAACAACGGCTGGACACACAAACGACCCGAAGAGGGCGCACTTGTACTGAGGCAGGTAAAATGGATCCCGCATGTGCATATTCGTTTTTTGTTTTTTTTAATTGTTTGGCTATAATCTAGGCCAGAGGTGTTAAACTCATTTTAGTTCAGTGGCTACATTCAGCGAAATATGATCTCAAGTGGGCCGGAGCCCGAATAGAATCACAATTAAAAAAATCTTCTGTAATTCCCCAGTTTGGGATAAATAAAGTCATCTATTTAACCCTATAAACAATGTCAATTCCAGATTTTTCTTTATGTTTTAAAGTGAAACAAATTAAATTATATGATGAAAATGATTACATCTACAAATTGTCCTTAAAAATGTGCATGACATTAGCAACTAACAAATGTCTTAAGGAAAATAAGCACAATTTTAGCCATATTATGCCTCCGTTTAGCATGTGGATTACATTTTACAGATCACAGTGAATCTACAAAGGCATAAAACATTTAGCAACAGGTATAATATTGTTAAAACGGAATTTACCCCTAAGACATTTCAAGTTGTTCATATTTGTTCAGGTTATTCACATTTTATGTGGAAAAAATAGTTTGTAAATGGAAACACTTTCGTATATTTTTTTACTTTTTTACACAAAAACAAAATTAAAAATGTGAAATTTTCATTATTTATAGGTTATTATGATAGTATTTTACTCATCTGGCCCACTTGAAATCAAATTGGTAAGTATGTTGCTCCTGATATAAAATGATTTTGACACTCTTGACTGTTAATTTCGCCAGTGTCATTTTTGCATTTCACAATCCCATGGGCTGGATTGGAAACTTTTGTGGGCCAGCTTTGGCCCTTTGGCTGTATGTATGACAACCCTGATCTAGATAATGTATGAATGTCTAATTAGTGTAATATGCACCATGTAGTGTTATTCATTGAAAAATATTTCCATTTTATGCACATTCTAAAAACAGAGAAAAGCATTTCACTGTAAAATTACCAAGTACTTTTTTTTTATAATTCGCAATACTTGTATTTGTACCTCATTATTTCCATGTAATACAATTTATCCTTCTACTTCACTACATCTCAGAATATTTTTTTTACTTTATTTAATTTGTCTAAGTTTACTTACTATTTACTCTTTTCATTTAAAACAACACAGTCATATACTTCTAATTAACCCAGTAGTATAGAATGCTTCACACTGAAATTGTAACATGAAAACAAAAACCAAAAACGGCTGCTGCAAACTGTTGATCACCATCAAATGCAAAAAAAAAAAAAAAGAGAGAGAGAGAGAGAGAATAATATTAGTAGTAGGCTCACTCACTCAAAAAACCCCAAAACATGTAAATGTGTCTAAAGGAATCAGGTGTTCATCAAGGACAGCGGTGGAATGCATAAAAAAACCCAATGAAGTTAAAGGTACTGCCACAAATAAATTGAATCACCAGTGTTAAAAAAGTATCTGATAAAGAATGGCCTGTTGAAGACGTGTGGGTGAGTGTGGGCCTTTTAATTTTGTTTGTGACAGTGTTTGCTTTGTTGTTTTTCATGCACTCCACCACCGTCCTTGATGAGCTCCTGATTCTTTTGTATAGGTTTAATTTGTGTTTTTTAATTCAGTGAAGTTTCTACAATCAATTTTACTTTCCTTTTTGAATTTTATGGTGATAAACATTATAATACAATATTAAATAAATTTACATAATATTACAGAGGTGGTGCAGTGGTTAGCACTCGTGCCTCACAGCAAGAAGGTCCTGGGTTCGATTGGGACCTTTCTGTGTGGAGTT
>JAQQZY010000020.1:13502595-13525607 GCA_030068375.1 Ostorhinchus rueppellii | reverse complement strand
GGGGGGGGTGAGATTTTTGTATCATGCGACGGAACTATGTCCTTTTCTTTTTTTCAAATTTAATTTTCTTTTCTTTTATTATTTATTTATTTATTTTTTTTAATGTCCTTTTCTTTATGTTAAAAAATAACAAAAAAGAAGTTTAAAAAAAAGTGTCCCTGGGCTTTTACTCATTAAATATCCTTTGCTTTCTCTTGTAAACCTGCAGCTCAGCCAGAGGCCCACTGTGGAGGAGCTGAGAGAGGCCAAGATCCTGATCCGCTTCAGTGACTATGTGGAGGTCGCCGAGGCTCAGGACTACGACAGGAGGGCGGACAAACCGTGGACTCGACTAACAGCGGCCGATAAGGTTCATTTAACTCGAGGGAACACGGTGGAACATGGGCTTCATTAGGTAGACTCATGCAAAGCTGATTTTCTTTGTGTTGTTCTGCTCAGGCTGCAATCAGGAAGGAGCTCAATGAGTTTAAAAGCACAGAGATGGAGGTGCATGAGTCCAGCCGTCACCTGACCAGGTGGGTTAAAGTCTGGAGCTGCATCAGCAACTCTGGAGGCTGGAATGCTCAAGGGCACTGTGGACACGTGATGACGTTCGACATTCTTAAATTATCACTAAATTCAAGCATGTAAAATATTTCATCATATACTGGAAAAAGTCCAAATCTTACCAAGTGTATTTTTCTCATTTCTAGTCAAAATATCTCATCACACTTAAAATAAGACATGGTTCGAATCCCACCGTGTCCTAGTCAGTCCATTGTGTCTTTGGGCAAGACACTTCACCCTCCTTGTCTCCAGTGTCACTCAAGCTGGTGTATGAATGCATACGAATGTTTGGTAGGAGGTAGGAGGGGCTGTAGGCGCGAATTGGCCCCACACTTCGGTCAGTCTGCCCCAGAGCAGCTGTGGATACAAGAGGGGTTTTACCACCACCAGAGTGAGAATGTGTGAGTGAATGAATAATGGATCGATCATGGAAAGTGCTTTGAGTGCCTTGAAAAGCACTATAAAAATCTAATCCGTTATTATGATTATTATTGTTTTTTGACAATAGATCTTATTTCAGGTAATCTTACCAACATAATTTTCATTTGTTCCATTGGCAAATTGTTTTTAGCTTGAATTAAGCAAAAATAATCTTGAATTAAATAAAAAAATTCTGCCAATGGAACAAGTGAAAATTATCTTGAAATACTTACTTAAAATAATATTTTCAAGATCTACTGTCTCAAAATAAGTTCTTATACATCATTGAAAGAGTACCTTTTAAGTGATTTTACCTGTGATGAGAGATTTTGACTAGAAATGAGAAAAATACACTTGGTACGATTTAGATTTTTTCCCATGTAGCAGTACTCAAAATCCCACTGCTGAGGAGTTTCAGGACAAGGGTTTGATTTTCTGTGGAGAAGATACCACTACACTATGTACTGGAGTACACAGGGTTTCCACGCGTCCTGAAAAACCTGGAAAAAGATTGACCAATTTTCCAGTCATGGAAAACATATGGAAAATGAGAAAAAAGGTCAAATGTCCAAGAAACGGTTAAGTTAAGAAACGGATAAGTTATCCTGGAAAATAATTTATCCACCCATTGTCTTGTGACCATGTGACCTTGTGTGTCTAAACTGAGATGAAACAAAGGAAATAGTTTTTCAGTGATTTATTGAAAATATACAAATATTTTTAGAGGAAGTGCAGAAGAGAAAGTAAGAAAGAAGAAAAAGTTGAGTTGGGAATTATCCAGTTGAACATTGTAATTCCAGTTTGCCAGGCTAATGAAGTGCTACGCTGTAATCTGTGTTTGCATTATTCTATGATATATTTTTCATAATTAAATTAATATAAATTATAGCCATGGACTGCAACATCAAATGTCTGAGTCATAAATAAAAGTTAAGGTAAATTCAAGTTACAACTGTAGGAAAGAGTGAGGAGGGCAGGGGAATGGATTAGTGTATGATGAGATAACTTGTCTCTGTAGCAGCTGAAAATAACCTGGAAAATAATTTCAGGGAGTGTGGGAACCCTGAGTGCAGTCATGTCTGTTCTGGTGTGGCTTTTATACAGACACAGGGTTTTTAAGTAATCGATAAAAGTCAGCACATCTGAAAGAACTGTTCTCATCAACTCACAAACATTAAACCTTTGCTTCAGCCGACTCAGCTTCAAACACATTAGAAACATTTTTTTAAATGTATTTCTTTGTATTGTTCCACATGTTCAAGCTAAAATTTTCATTCATTCAGTCATTTAAACATATATTTATTGCATAATGTGTTGTTACAAGGACATGATAAACATTCTGAATACTTCCTCCACTACTGAATAATACACGGGGCCACCAGATTTGACAGTTCAGCTGCTGAAATAAGGTAACAGTGACATATGAGCCGACGCTGTCCGACTGAAAACTCTTCTTTTATCTGCAGGTTTCATCGACCGTAAAAAAAAAAAAAAGTCGACTCAGACCTCGGCTGTCGACCTACATAAGCCTCAAGCGTTCCTACTCTGCTACCTGCTGCCCTCGAACTGCGAACTGCTCCCTTCTCCAGTGTCGACTTCAGACCGACAGGCTGCCGTTGGATGCCACGTGCACACTTGAGCCATCACAGGAAATGGGAGCGATTTTTAAAGAAAACTCTTGAGGTGGATGAAACTGTCGGCTGGCGTCTCCTCTGTGGAGATTTAACTGACTTCTTGATATTCAAAAGCTTTTAACTGTCATTTTTTAATAATGAAACGATGAAATGGTGGCGACATGTTAACGTTACAGCACTTTTTTGTTTCTTTCTGAACCAGGCAGGAACTTTTTTCCCTTTTTTTTTTTTAAACACACAATCTCTGCCACTCCTGATTTGGTGAGGCTGGAGGTGAAGGTGGGACTTCTGTTTGTTTTCACAGGGATTTTTTTTTTTTTTCACTTTCATCATGTGCTCATTCTCCTTCTCAACTGGACCTCACTTTGAGGGGTTGCTTGTTTTAGCACAATGTTATTCTGCAGATTATAGGTCTATGAATGAAAAGATTTTTACAACAGCTAAATGCTGTGGTTAGGCAGCTGAATCTGAAGCCAAAATGTCCTGAAATCCTCCCAAAATGCTCCACAAAGCCAGTAACAGCATTAATTAGGATCTTAACACACACATCAACCAACTAAGCAATAAGCTCAGATGTTCCTCCTTGTTGTTCACGTTTATGGGCTGCATTCAAACACTTTTCAGACTTCACATTCCCCATTTGAAACCAAAGCAACTAGACTTGCTGTGGAAGTGGCGGTCTTGAATGCACCTCGTGCTGTTTAGAGTTCAGTAACCTGCTGTCGCTGTGCCTCCAGTGTCGTTTACAGGGATTTCAAAGTTGCCAAATTAAACTTTTGTTTGATACAGTTATCTGTAGACACAGTAAAATGTTGCTGAACTCTGAATTACAAGAAAGTCGCCTTTTTCTTTTCTTAATGTCCCAGACTCACCTTAGTTTCATTTTTTATTGTTTACAGTCCACATAAGGTACACGATTGGCAGTTCTGACCATGTTACTCGGAGAACTGGTTGGTTGTTTTGAAGTTGTGTGTGTGTGTGTGTGTCTGAGTGTATGTGTGTGCGCTTGTGTACAAAGTGTTTTAAGAGAAAATTATTCTCAGAATTCTAAGATATGTACATAGCAGAGAAAGTAAGCCAGACTTTTCAAATGTTTTTTTGTAAAGCAGAAAAACTGCATGTGAGTATTAAGTTATTGTGAGTCTTTACAATGTATGCAGTTTCTTAAAGAAACTTATTAAAAAAACAATAAGTTCACAAGCTCTCGTCCTCGAGTTTTCTCCTTCAGCTACAGATAACAGGACTCATCAGTGATGTCTATGATTGGGGTTTCTTCTACTAGTTAAATTTAAGACCTTTTGAAGACTACGTAGAACAAAATTGAATGCCCATTTCACATCCATTCTGCCAAAAATTTGTGACTCTTAGCACACAGGGAAATGTATTTATTTACTCCAACACCTTGATTCTCCTTGTTCTGAGTCATTTGTCACGGGGCTGAAAAGTTAGTGATAACTGGTTTCTAATTTTAATATAAAAAGGGTCGGGTTGGAATGGGTGGAACGGAGTCGACTAACGTGACTTTCTTTGCAGCTTCGACATTTATAAACATCTTTATGGCAACATAACTTCAGACCTATCATATCAATCTGACTACTTTTTAAAGACTTTTGGGTATTAAATGCAGATACATTCAAGACTGAAGACTTTTTAAGACCCCGTGGGAACCCTGTACGATACAACCTTACTTTCTACTGTAACAGGATATGCACACAAATCCTACAAAATAAAACACTGTAGCCCCACAATACCATAAAGCCTGTGCAGCCTCATGAACATTGTTTAAAATTTGGCATGATTATTGATTGACAGTAGCTACATAAACATTACATTATTAAGTGACTAAATTGTAATCTGGAACTACTAATTAACACATTCAATAAGTAAAAACTAGTTAATCTCAACACTGATTACTAATGAGTTACAACTGAATTAGGCATAATATGATCTGTAGTGTGACGTTATATCGTTTCATATCATGGTTCAAAACACATTCTTTAGATCGTCTTTTTTGTTAATTTGACAGTTCTTACAAATAGATGCAGGCAGGTAATTTGCATAAAGCAAACACAAAAATGGAGGAAAGTGACCACAACAGAACAGGGGACATGTGAAAAGGACTCTGACCAATCAAGATGTAACAGTTTTATTTTTTAATGTGTAGCATTTTATTTCATTGGGTGTTAAAACCAGAGTTGTTGCCATGGTTACTGAATTCCCCTCAAGCTGAGGCGGAATATTTTCCATTTTAGCTCTGTGATTGGGTGTTTGGTCCTGAAAAGCATCTTGGGAGTCGTCTTGCACCAGGTTAACGCACCGCCGTTAATCTCTCGCTCTGATGATCCATCCAGGAGAGTCTGACGCCTGGAATCACTTCTCTCCACTGATCTGTCTGATGTTTACTACGGAGGTCTCCAGTTTCAGACTCTTAAGAGAAGCTGTGAATTGTGGTTAGATGTTGAAAAATGTTCCTCAGACTTCTCCACAGTGAATATGAGATTTCAGCTCAGTTTCATGGTGAAGTCTACGAGATTCCTGGAGCACCTGAGGGTCCATGTGTCTATACGGCGTGCATTGGTGTACCGCAGTATTTGTGCCACAAGTCGATGGCTTTAGTTACGATGGCATCTGTGTTTTCCTGGGGAATCTGGAAGAAAGAATTTAATATGAAGTAAAACAAAAAGACCACAATCTAAGATGTGAAAGAAATGTGTTGTATATTAACCCATCAGATCAGAGAGATGTATTTCATCTTTTTCTTAGGAGGGTACCTTATGTCCTCTACCACTTTACACAAGAGGGTCATAGGGAGGGGCTGGGGCCTATCCTGGCTACCTATGGGTGAAGGCAGGGTCCACCATGGACACTGCATGAAGTTCACCAGAAACTTCAACTTTACCTGGGATTTTGAAAAACCTTGACATGTTTCCACTGAAATTAACATAAGAAAAGTTAAGTTCTTATAAAAAAAATCTCCCTTGACCCCAAACTTTCCAAGAAAAAAGTTTGAAGTAGAGGGCAGGACTTTTCAGACTCCCTGAATTTCTTGAGGGGCAGGGCTGTGTTGAAGAGCGCCGATTGGTGCATTCCACACTTACTGTATATTGACCCACAGTGTATTAGCCAGTGTTTATGTGTGTTTTTATTCGATTGCTACAAGCATCACTTTGTGTTTAGATCATTTGGAAAATGGAGCAAAAGAGGAGTGACAAGAAGTGGATGGATGATGAGGTCCACTGTTTTACAAAATCTACACAGCAGTTTGCATGTTCAAGAAGACCCTGATACTGAACTGAGGACCTTATTAGGCGTGTTTCCACTACACTAGTCCCAGGACTTTTTGGAGGGAAAGGTACTTTTGACCGGGCCGCAAGTTGTCCCGGTCCTCTCAGACATCGTGTCTCCATTACAGTAATGGCCCTGTAAGAACCTCGTGACGACGCCATCATATCGCATCCATTTCTGTAGTAACGTCACTAACAGAAACCGCCAAAACAAAGCAGCTGCAGAGGAGGAAATTGCAACAAGACTGGACATGGACACGGATGAAGTTGGGATGTTTGCTCATCTTCTTTGCTGTTCTTTTGTCAAGTAAGAGTAGTCCTCTTCTCCTTCGTCGTGTTGTGAAATTCCTCCAGCAACTACTCTTAAAATTGGTGGTCGTTTGTCGTGATCTGCTGATGTCATGTCCGACAACCAATCTGTGCAAGTTAGCCACTAGTACCGCCCAGTGACTCTACCGGGCTGTTCGAGTACCTACCCTCGAGCAGGTACACCGTTGGTTCCTGAAAACGGGCCTGTCGGAACGGCCAAGTCAGTGGAGACGCGCGCATAACGTGAGGTTCCTGTAAAATGGCCCGGAAGTTCTGATAGTGGAAACACGCCTATTGCTGTGAGGCAATATAGATAACCACTACACCACCTTATGTCTAAATGTAAAAGTGCCCCTGTGCTTTACTCACATTGCACAGAAACTTGACCACACCCTCTGGCCTGTTGATGCCCATCAGCACGAGCTTGTAGCTCAGCAGGATCTCCAAAGCAACAAACACCAGGATTTTACAGGAGCCGCTTATAACTTTGTCCCAAACTCTGAAAGACAAATCAAAGCAGAATAAAACCTTTAAGTTATTTGTATAAATAAATATTAGGTTTACATCTCATCCATATGGAGGTCTGCTATTCAACCTGCTGAATTAGAGCATGTTTGCATCAAATTATTCCATTTTTTTGTGGGGACTGACTTAATATAAGGATTTCTCTCATCTGGGCCACATAATACATTTACATAATGTCAAAGTCATGGTTACTGAAGGGTTTCAGTGAGGTACATTTAAGGCTTTTTGAGTCCTTTCACATTGTTATGGGTGTACAAAGGTGGATGTGAAGGAAAGTACCAGAATAAATTACTTGCATTAACTGTCATTCAAATTAATATCCAGCCTTCATATTCCAAGCAGTTTTTTTAAACCCATCCCAAGACAATTTTAAGGTCTAAAATTCTGAATATTGAACTTCATACCAGCCTATACACAGATGAAAAATTCATTCCTCCTCTTAATTTTACACAAAAAACATTTTAACTATCCCATCACTACTCAAAGACTTAACAGGCAGCCAGCAGATCAACATGAGGAAACTGAAAAAAGGTTTATTCAAATGTTTTCTGATACGTTTAGACAACAAATGAGATGAGACTAAACACAGAGTTATGCTGAAAAAATGCATTAAACATGTTTCCACTTGTCAGATTTTACACTGAGCTGTAAAAAACAAGCATGGATCTTCCCACGGGAAAAAAGTATTAGTATCTACTTTAAAGTAAGCACCTTTGAAGACCAACCACCTCATTAAAAAACCAGGCCTGTAATTATAACTGAGTAGGGTAAGGGGTGAGAAATTAATCACATATGCTCTGGATTGGAAAGAAAACCACTCACCAGATCAAATAATATCTTATTATCTCAGAATGAAATTGACTAAGACGCTCAAATTAGTTCCTTCATACCCAGTCTGTAATTTGGGAATTAAACAAAGCGCATTTGGCTTGAAATGCGATTCTTCAGCAAGGCACTGAATCTAATTAAGTTTTAAGACCTGTCAAAAACATATTTAGAAAATCTTAAAGCGTAAAGTACAGATAATTGAAATGTCAACTGTTTAACGATCTGCAGGATTGGTTGAGGTGAAGGAGAGTGAAACTGTGACCCAGTTCTGTGGTAAACAGTGCGCTGACCTCTGCAGGCTGGACTCGGGCAGACAGCCAGCGAAGCAGCGTCTGAACCAGAGGCTGTAGGGCAGCTGGGCTAAAGCTCCAGTACTCTTCAGGTGGTTCAGCAGCCGGGGCTCCTCCTGACTCAGATAGTGCTCCAGGCTCTTTGGCTGCAATAGCACAGACAACAAGGTTTTAATTCACTGTGGCACAACTCTGAATTCCTAAAAATTCACCTGATCACACCGATTTAACTCCATTGTCAGGATCTGGTTGTCTATTATCAGAGGTTCCCTTTTAATTATTTTCAAGGACTTTTCCAGAACATTTTCAACCGGTACTGAGACAAATTATCATGTCATACACTAATCCATTCCCCTGTCTCCCTCATTCTTTGGAAGTGTTCTTTCCAACTTGCACTTAACCCGATTGTTTCTATGTTTATTACTCAAACGTGATGTGCTGTCTATGGCTACAATTTACCAAGGAAAAATAATCATGACAAATGTATCATAGAACTAGAATGACCCTCCCCGTAAGAAGATAAACAGCTGTGACCAGTTTTACCCAATCTTGACTCAGTTAAATCTCCTTGTAAACTCCAGATATGCTTATAAGTCCAAAGGTTTCCAGTTATTTCTTACTTAGAGCTAAATTCAGCACTTACTAGATGAGGTAGTGAGTCTCCAAACTTTGAGTGGAACTGATTCACAAAACATTTAATCAGCCAGTAGCAGTCAATGGGATCATCTACAATCTCCTCCATGGCTCGACTGATGGACAGGAAGTCTTCATTCTCCTCATCCTGCATTTAAACAAACCATTCTAAAACATTACAGATAGTGGTGAGTGATGCTGTTCTGAGCTAGTAGACATCAGCTGCTGACTCAGGCTTGTCATTGACTACTTTTTTCCTTACAATGTTATTTTTATTCCAAGTCTATGGACATTTATTAAGCGGATACTTGTTAAATAACATACAATAAATTCACTGCAGACATACGACAGAATCAGTCTACTAAAGAAAACAGACGCATTAATACACACTAATAATTTATATGCAATTTGATGCAAATATGCACCAATATAATATCTGCATTATACGATATTAAAAGGGGCAATGTGCAATATTTCTACTTTGAAACATTCTAAAAATTACCTAAATTATCAGTTGCGATTAGAGTAAAGAGATCTGCAGTTATGTCAGACACAATGTGCTGAATTATGGATAGGAACTGAAGTCATTTACAGCAGGAGTGTCCAAACCCGGTCCTCGAGGCCCGGTATCCTGCACGTTTTAGATATTTCCTCTTCTAGCACACTTGTTTCAATTAATGATCAGCTCATCATCATGCTCTGTAGAAGCCTGATTAGGACAAATAAGATTTGGACACCCCTGATTTACAGCGACGGTCCAAGGGATTTATCTGATCATTAGAGGGAGTCATGAGCCACTCTGCCAGTCTCTCATGGTTACCACCACAGAGCCTCTGCGACGACAACCGTTAAAAAGCAACTTTTGGAGTCAAACAAAAAGACTATCTGATAAAAGCTGGACACAATGTTGCAGTTTTCACCACTGGACACACATCTTAAAAAAAAAAAAGGCGTTTGATGCTGAAATCAGTGTTTCTTTGATATGTGAGTTTAATTACATAGCTTGTGAAGATATTAAATTTCAAGTGGTTATGTTATGTCATGTTATTATCTTTGCTAAGTTGGTCGCTTGATCTGTAGTGCTACCACGAACAATACAAACCATACAGAACACAGAGATGATTTGTGGTTTTACAGTGCTTATTTTCTGTGTAAAACCAGAGCTAAGCTAACAGAGCTATAATGTAAACTATCAGCTAACGCAGTATGTGAAGATTATAAGACAGTATTATTTTGACTGTCAAAATAACCCACTATCAGTTTTAGTTTGAAGAGCAAACCTTCATGATACCATAATACAGTTGTGTGTGTGTGTGTAAACAATGAGCTTTATACTTTATTCAGTGAGTGACAGTCTGTGGATATGTACTGATAAATCACTGGTGGTTTTGGGAGTTGTGTGTTCATGTACACCACTTCCCCCTTCTGTGTTGAATTTGAATTTCAATACTGTACATAATCCCTGTAACCATGGGCAGGCCTGCTCTGTTTATAATCAGCAGCTACTGAAAGCCACATATTAGTTGATCACTATTTGTAAAACCAAAGTATAAACAACATGGCAGGTACCACAAACAGAAATCATTATATCTAGGGTGAACCAGGGGACATGTACTTTACTTCAAGATCAAAATGATTACATAGATAGAAAGATAAATGTACTTTTAGGGGACTTAGGTTAAAACTATGGGAAAAAAACTGCAGTTCATTGATGAATTTGATGCTTTGTCTAGTGGTTTCTGTATAGTTCTGTATTGATTTTCCAGAATGACCACCAGGTTAACAGTGAGCTTTGTCTTACTGGGAGGGACGTCTCAGAGCATCGTGGAAGAACCTGGCTCTCCAGCTGGAACATGCGCAGGTAGACATGGGTTGAGGGTGTGGATGCACTGATGTATCTCATCACCTCCAGAGCCTCAAACACATCCTGATACTGCTCCTTCCTATAACTTCCAACCAGAGTGTGAGAGTCACTGTGGGGGGGTTGAATGCCTGCAGTGACACAGAAGTGGAAATCAGTGTTTATCCCCACTAGATTGGAGAATTTAGAGCAAATATAACATTTGTGAAGTAGTTGCATTTGATTTAATTAATGTGATGATTACTGAATAGTTGATTGTGTGTTTGTGACATTCAAACAAGTCCAGACCTTGTTTTGTTAATGCTATATAATTTTCTGGAGGTAGAGGAGTCATAAAAAAGTCAAGACAAAAATATACTGTTGTCCATAAAGTTGGAATGATTTTCAGACACATTCCTCTTTTTATTTGTATGGCACAGATCAGTAATCACCTTTGACCAGGTGAAGTTATGACATACCAAGTCCCAGTTATGCTTTATGTATTAAAAATAAATCAAATTGTCACAAGCATTTCATAAAAAGAGGTAAAATATTTTGTTCCAACTTTATGGGCATCAGCTTACGTTACATTAACATAACACTGAACATCAAAAATCTGAACACAATATAATAGTAAAAAGTTAAAAAAAAGAGGTCTCTGGATGTAAATTCAACTTCAAAACCCTTGCAATCCTAATTAACTGTTTGGTAATTTCATCAATATACACGGTTAAAAAAAAAAAGGGAAATGCAAAACTAGATAAAAAGAAAAAAAAAATCCTGCATTTAAGGCATGTTTACACTTCATCCATCTAAATATTTGCTGATCTTTTTTGGATTGTTTAGTCACAGTTCTAATCCCCCCACTCTTTATGTGCATGCTAATGGGAATGAGTTGTGACTGTCCCTCTATGTGGATCTGGTCATTTCTTACCCAGCAGTACTTTCCACACATGGATCCGATACATCGACGGGAGGGGGAACCGCTGACTGAAGGTGCTCAGCTTCTCCACATCTGTTCAAGTGAAAATCCTAATATTATTAAGTTGTGTGATCAGTGTAACTAAGATCTCAGCTCTAATTTATCAGGTGTCATTAAAACAAAGTTGTCCAGTGCTTATCACAAAAAATATCCCCAAGTTGTGGCGCTCATTAGACTATCAATCATTAATGAATATACAAGTTTAATGAGCTTGCAAGAGGATTTTTTAAGCCATAAAGACCCAAACAACCACTGGCGACCAAAATCATCTACCAATATAAAATCTTTAATAACTTCTGATCCATTAAACCTATCAATCCATGCAAATAATTGGTGCAAAATACAGTTTGTCATATTTTCATGGTCATCAGATATGACCTATTTGGATGTTCACAGGCTATGTAGTGAATGTAGAAACACTGTCATCTTCTAAACATTAATTAACCAGTAAAACCCATGGTGTTTGATTAATGACCATGCAAAGATACACTTGGTTCATGTTTAGTTAATGATAAATCTTATTGAAAAAGTCAAGACTTCTTAATTTTTCTCTGTTTCTTATATTATGACAATTACCTTTAATCTGAGCTTTTATAAATATCTACATGATCAATAAATGAAATATGGGAAAATACCTGAGTTTTATTTAAGAAATACAAAATGCAGAGGATAATATTACAATAAATAGTGATAAATGACTTAAGAAAGCGTAGGTAGACCAAGTTTACTCTACAAGGACCACAATACTATCAACCCTCCTGTGTCATTCAGCTCCCCTGTGTCCTGAATGATAAATACCAACCTAAGGGATTGTCCTTCAGCAGTATTTCCAGAGATTTCTTCTCCTCCACTCCTCTGAATCCAACTTTTTCATAATAAGCGGAGCGGAAATTTCTCTGCGGGTCGTCAGCCATGGTGATATCTACACGGTCGTCGCAAAAACCCTTCAAACTCCAGGTTTACGTTGAAGAGTTCATTATTTTTGTACAAATTCAGCTTCAGTAATGTCAACAGTATTCTCTGTCTGAAAATAGAACATAGGTAATAGCCACAGCCATAGCTATTTATATCGATTTATGAAGCGCTTACCTGTTGTGCTGTGTTTTTAGCTCCGTTAGCTAGGCAGTTGGCGTTAGCTACATCAGGTTATCTTATATTAGTCACAAAATGCTACTGATATTGCTAAACAAATACAATTGTACTGACATTTGGCCGAGTAGTATAACAGTGCCAATAATCCCTCTTGAACTACATGCTAATGTCAAAAACATGCTGTTGCTAGTGACGTTGTGTGAACGTACCCCGGAAATACATTGGGCAAAAACTACCAAAATAAAAATAATTAACGGCAATAAATGCGTACATAATGGATTAGAAAAGCATATTAACAACATAATTGGCATAAATATCCACAAATATTTTATATCATTTATTATTTTGACAGAGAATGTAGTCTAAGTGATACACTCAATTAATTTATCTTTATATTGAAAGTGCATTATTAGTGCTTTCCCTTCCTGCTGCCCCGTCTTCAAATCTGAGAGGTACATCATAGAGGTACATTTTCAATTAGACTTTTTTTGGGGGGGGTCGTTATATGTTTGTAATTTGAACAAACTATTAAAAACACTAAAACAGGTAGTACAGGTTGGTTATTTTCATTCATACGCTTGGCCCATAAATTAGTATGCCCGTTATGAATAGCTTTATACATGTAAAGTTAATGTACCTTAGAAGGACTTTTTCTAAAATATGTCACAAGGGTTACATTTTTTTTTTTTTTATAAAACAGCAAAATTATATGCATTTTTGTCTATTTATTTTATTTTTATCTGCCTCAAAGATTAAATGTGTAAAATGTTACATACTTTAATAAGATGAATTGGAAAACAAATCACAGATGTGGTGGTTATGGTGTTTTTAATGTATGTAGTGAAGTATTAAACTTACATATTGGTTTATCTGCATTCATACAACAGAGTTATAAATCTTGCACCAGAAATAACAATGAATGTATTGTAACGTGCAGGCAGTGTTTGGGGCAGATCTAGTGGCTCTGAGACAAACATTCCTTTTGAGTAAAACCCATTCACTCATTAATTCTCAGAATTTCACACTTTATCTTGGAATCTCCAGCCAACCAACATTTTTAGCTTAATTTTTCTTAATTAGTGACTTAAAATTGGTAACATTTAATTACTTTCGTTGTGGACACATTTTACTTGTAGACTGGTCAACACTATTACATTGCACAAGAAAAACTGAAAACAAAAAAGATTGTTTTCAGACCCTTCACAATCCTCACAATTTCAAAATGTATTTTTTGAAATGTATTGTTCTCTAATATACTGTAAACTTTACAGTGATATAGAAATGATATTCAAATCATTAAAAAAAAACAACAACAACAGCAATGCCTATGGCCATATTTTTAAAGTCATGGGTCAGCAATGGTTGCTAAAGATATTAAACTTCAAACTAAGTCAAATTATGCTACACTTTGTAAACAATGGAAGTAAACATTTTTCAACCACCTTTCATAATCTGGATTAACTAAATATTATCATGTATGTTGTGTTAAAGTGGTCAAATTGTATATACATTACATGGTCAATATTTCATAACTTCATTATCAGAATTGTTCTTCTTTGGGCAAAAACCATTGTACTTCAATTGTTGAAGTTTTTGAAGGACTTTAAAGTACTATAACATCTCTCAAGGCCTACAAACATGAGGACAATTTATATGCACCTGTCAAACTTTTTTTTAGTGTTGAACACCATCAAATGAAGGTAAATATTCATTAAAACTCAAGCCTATAATATAAAAGTGGAATGAAAGCATAATAAATAATGAACAGTCATGCTTAAGTGAAAAAGATTAGCCTTTATTTTGAGAAAGCGTTACACCAGATGCAATTAAGTGTAAGAAACCAACGGTGACTCATTACAAAAAGATAGCTAGCTAATCCAACAAATACATTGTCATCTTGCCTCAGTAACTGTAGACAATACAGACTGTATATTATTTCATAAGATGAGTAAATGACTAAAAAGGCAATGCTGAGAGAGAAATTATTCTTGTGTTCTTGGAAAATATATTGGAAATACGTGTAAGCAAACAAGCCAGCAATAATTTTAAGGATTAAAGTAACTGCATATGTATTAACATACACTGTGTTTTCCATCAAAATACCCACAAAGGTTACAATTAACACTTTAACTTCAATTTAAAAAATAGTTTCTTGTAGTGCTCATTCATTTGAATTGAAGTACTATAAAAGCATAGCAACACCAAGCCAATTTCCTGAAACTGTAAAAACAGAAAAGCTTAAAAGTTAAAGAGTTAACATTCAATTTGTTACCTCCTAAACAATGCACAACAAAAAATTAAGTTTTTCTAACTTGTTTTCCTTGCCAAAAGAAGGTTCTCTGTCTTGGCTTATCTGTGAGATGTAAAGCTGCTGAAGCTGCTATAAGTGAAGCGACTAACTACGGTGGAGGAGGGGGATCCAAGGTCCACACTGCTTCTGCGGGAGCTTCGTCGTGAGCCACTTCTGGAGCCTGTAGCAGATCCTGGGGCAGATGAGACATTATAAGGACTGCTGATTCCTCTAGAAGATACTGATGATGCTTGGAGCATTTTCACCCCAGTGTCTTCCTCCACTAGGCAACTGTCAAGAGCCTCTTTGTAAGAGATCTTGAGTTTACTTTTGGGGCATGTTAAGTTCTTTGTGTGGTTTTTGGTGTCTTGGAGCTTCTGAGCTGTTCTTCCATCCAACCAGCCCATTCTCAAAGCATCTTCTATGCTTCTTCTGCAGCCCATTTCTGGGTCATAAAGCCCACCTGTTACAAACTGGTACTCCATGAACCTTTGGCCTGCCTCATATGGAAGCCACATCTCCTTTATTGCTTCAGCAGCAGACAACTTCTTCCTTGTTTTAATATCTTCAAAGCCAAAGTAGGCTTTCTGGGCAGGCTTAAGCTTGGTGGCCATGTCAGCTGTTATTAAGCCCAAGCGGGATGCCTCTTGGATGCTGACCTTACAGCCAGTTGCAGGATCAATTATTCCTCCAGTGCAGGCCTGGGCCTCTAGTAGTCTTTGAGCAGAGATCATATCAAGCAGTCCACGGTTTAGAGCCTCAGTAATGGATATCTTCTCAAGAGTCTCTGTGTCAAAAATGGCACCCACAGGATTCTGTTCACCTACTGTTTCAACAGGGGAGGCCAGAGATATTGAAATACTGGATATGTGCTTACGGGAGTCTGGTGAGTCCTGTCCTACTGCACTAAATGAAGTACTTTGCTCTGTTACTGTGGTAGTTTTCATTGTGGTCATTTTACTTAGAGTAGGTGACAAAGATCTTGACACAGCAGATGATGAAGATGTGATTGAAGGGGTGACTGAGGAAGCTTGGGTTGATGAAGTAAACTGTGAAGATGTCATTGTAGATGTACCCATGGATGCTGAACTTGAAATAAATGTGGAAGATGTGCTTGGAGCCACTGATGACTTTGTAGCAGACAATGATCCAAGTTTAGTCTTATCACTGATGATATCTGCAAATTGAGTAAGGGTGATGGTGCGTGAGCGGTACTGATCCAAAATGGTTTGATCAATTACTCCCCGTTCAAGTAGTTCACTGATATCATACTCTCTCCCGGTCCTTCTGTCAACAATAACAAACCGGGTGGAACCATCTGGATCTGTGATTGTGATCTCTTCCCATTCACACTCCTGCTGACACAGCTCCAAAAAGGTTTCATGGTCAATGTAACCTTTGCTATATGCTTCACGTACAGTCATCTCTCTATTAGTCTCTGGGTCCACAATTATGACTCTCCTCTTTCTCAGAGTGTTCTTTAGAGTTGACTCATGTTTTTTCTTGTCCAGGATTGGCAGGAGCATAAGGCCAGTCTTTTTATCTGCAATGCAGCGTTTCTGAAGTTCCAGATACGTTAGGTTTTCTTGTGTGTTTGGATCAAAGAAGCCTTTAGTATCATCTCCTTCATAAGTCAGAATCTCATTCATTTCCTTATTAAAGTAGCCTTTTTGGTAGGCTACTTCCACATCAATGCGGTGGCTATGTTTAGGATCAATGATGCCACCACTGGCAATCTGAGCCTCAAGTAGACGAATGCCATGGCCTTTCTCAATAACACCTCTCTCTATGGCCTCAAAAAGGGAGATGACTTTGTCTGTGCCACGCAGTTTATAACCAGTTACAGCCCTCTCCGCTGAGAGCAACTTGTCCTTGAACTCTGGCCCAAACAATTTTTTAGTGTAGGCATCACTTACAGTTAGGTAATCGTTGTTGACAGGATCAATGATAAAACCTGATGCAGCTTGTGCTTCAAGTAGTTCCAATGTTGTACCTGGTCGCAGCAGACCAGCCTTCATGGCATGATAAATTGGCATCACCTTTTCACTGGCCTCATCATAAACTCCTGCTATACAAGCTGAGCCCCTTAGGTAGGAACGCAAGCGGTCCTCAACATCTTGGCTTGTCAATTTGCCACTCTTCAGCAGCTCTACATCAGACTGTTTCAGTAGGTTTGCATCAACTAAATCTGTGACTGACACTTGGCCCCGAAGCCCCTGGACAGTTACTGCCTTCACGTTTTCAGGTTCAGGAAGAAGTAGAAGTCCTGTGCTTTGATCTACCTTACATTTTTTCTTAAGAGACACATAGCTCGTTAATTGTTGGGTGTCTGGGTCCATATAGCATTGAGGACACTGATTCAGTGCCTGGTATAGGTCCTCATCTATGAGATTACGATGCTTTGCAACATCTTTGGGGAGGAAGACACCAAGGACAGGGTCCAAAATACCCCCTGCAGCCTCTTGGGCCTGAAGCAATCGCAAGGTTGTTTGTTTATCAATTAGTCCTTTCCTCATGGCCTGGCCAACTGACAGGATATTGGCAGAATGTGGGTCTTTAAATCCAGTAGCAGCAGCTTCAGCTACAAACAACCTTGACTTATCCTTGTCATCCAATCCTCCTATGGCACATGCTTCTTTTACTGTCAGTTTCTGATTTGTTGTTGGGTCAATGATGTGGCCTGTGGCTGCCTGGGCCTCTATTAGCATGCAAGCACTTTCAGGAGATATCATATTCTGTTTCTTTGCCTCTTGAAATGACATTTTCTTTAATGGTCCACCTGCAATACCAGCAATGGAGCCTGTTCCCTTGAGAAATACTTGTTTATCTATTGACACCTCTTTGACAGTTTTCTCTCTCTTCATGAGTTGGTTAAATGTTGACTTATCCAAGATGCCACAATCCAGTAACTGTTGAGCAGTTACTGGGTTATGAATACCATCAAAGATAAGTTTGGAGGAATCACTCTCCACCCACATTTTAAACACTTTCTGGCCAGTGTGAGGATCTGTCTGGCATTTTTCCATCAAGGTCATGTAGCTAATATCCTGTCCAGAGAATGGATCGATGTAACATTTAGGACTCTTCTTTAAAATGATGCAGGTACTTTCATCCAAAATATTGCGTTTAATAGCTGCATCTGTAGGGAGAAACACACTGAAATTGGGATCCAAAATTCCTCCAACATACTGCTGGGCCTGCAGTAGACGTATCCCAGTTTGACTGTCAATTATTCCCTTCTTCATGGCCTCAAAAACTGAAAGAAGCTTGGATGATGTAGGATCTTTGAAGCCAACAGCAGCTGCCTCAGCTACCAGTAATTTGTTCCGATCTTTCATATCCAAAATTCCCCTGGTGCATGCCTCATCTACTGTTAATTTCTGATTGGTTTTAGTGTCAAAGATCTGACCTGTGGCTGCCTGAGCCTCCAATAACAGGTCAACACTTTCAGGAGACAAAACTTTCTGTTTCTTTGCCTCTGTTAAGGATATTATCCTTGAAGGCCCAGCTGCAACACCACCAACTGAGGCTGTCCCCTGGAGAAAATCCTTGATTTTCACAGACACCTCTTGGACAGTTTTCTCTCCTTTAATGAGTTGGTTAAATGTTGATATGTCCAGAAGCCCACAATTCAGTAACTGCTCTGCAGTCACTGGCTTGCAGAGGCCATCAAAGATCAGTTTTGAAGGATCAATCTTCTCAGAGACTTTCAACAGTTTCTGGCCTGTTTTAGGATCTGTCAAGCATTTTTTCTTTAAATCCTCATAGCTGACGTGTTTCTCTGTTTCTGGATCAATGTAACATTTTGGACTTTCTTTTAAAGCTTTGCAAATCTTTTCATCTAAAAGGTTGTGTTTTATAGCTTCATCTTTAGGGAGGAATACACTGAGACTGGGATTCAAAATACCACCAACAGATTCCTGTGCCTGCAGAAGACGTAGTGCAGTCTTACTGTCAATTATTCCTTTCTTTGTGGCCTCAAAAACTGAAAGAGGTTTGGCAGAAGTACGATCTTTGTAGCCTACAGCAGCTGCCTCTGCCGCCAATAATTTATCTCGATCTCTTATGTCAACTAGTCCTTTGGTACATGCCTGTGTTACTGTTAGCTTCTGATTATTTCTGGGGTCAATGATCAGACCAGTGGCTGCCTGGGCCTCCAATAGCATATCAGCACTGTCAGGAGACAGAATTTTCTCTTTCTTCGCCTCTGTAAAGGACATTATCCTTGACTGTCCAGTTACCACACCAGCAATGGAGCCAGTGCCCTTTAAATAAACTTTCTTTTCCTCAGAAAATGTTTGGATACTTTTCTCCCCCTTTCTTAGTTGTTGTAATGTTGGTTTATCAAGGACTCCACAGTCAAGCAACTGTTCTGCTGTGACTGGCTTACAAACACCTTCAAAAATCAGTTTTGAGGGATCAATCTTGTCAGAGACTTTCAACAGTTTCTGGCCCGTGCGAACATCTGTTGTGCATTTTTTCTTCAAAGCCTCATAGCTAACATCATGCTCAGTTTCTGGATCAATGTAACACTTTGGACTCTGTTGTAAAGTTTTCTTAGTATTTTCATCCAAAAGTTTGCGCTTAACAGCTGTGTCATGGGGGAGGAACACACTGAGAATGGGATCCAGAATGCCTCCAGAAGATTCCTGGGCTTGCAAGAGACGAAGTCCAGTCTTACTGTCAATTAGTCCTTTCTTCATGGCCTCAAATAGTGACAGAGGTTTGGCTGAAGTAGGATCTTTGTAGCCCACAGCAGCTGCCTCTGCTGCCAATAATTTGTCTCGATCTCTTATATCCAAGAGTCCTCTGTTACATGCATCTTCAACAGTTAGCTTCTGATTGTTTTTGGGGTCAATGATGTAACCTGTGGCTGCCTGAGCCTGTAATAGCATGTCAGCACAATCAGGAGATATAATTTTCTGTTTCTTCGCCTCTGTCAGTGACATTATCCTTGAACCTCCAGCTATCACACCAGCAATTGGTCCAGTCCCCTGTAAGAAGACTTTCTTTTCTTTAGAAACCTCTGGGACCGCTTTCTCCCCTTTTGCCACTTGATTAAATGTTGGTTTATCTAGGATTCCACAATCCAGTAACACATCTGCTGTGACTGGTTTACGAACAGCTTCAAACATCACTTTTGACGGATCGATCTTCTCTGGGACATGTAACAGTTTCTGGCCTGTGAGAGGATCTGTTGTGCATTTTTTCTTTAAATCCTCATAACTGATATCATGTTCAGTTTCTGGATCAATGTAACATTTAGGGCTCTGCTTTAAAGCATTCTGAGTCTTATCATCTAAAAGCTGGCGCTTAATAGCTGTATCTTTGGGCAGGAACAAACTGAGCTTCGGATCCAGAATACCTCCAACAGACTCCTGGGCCTGCAAAAGACGCAGTGTAGTCTTACTATCAATTAATCCTTTCTTCATGGCCTCAAATACGGAAAGAGGCTTGGCTGAAGTAGGGTCTTTGTAGCCTACAGCCGCTGCCTCTGCTGCTAGTAACTTGTCTCGATCTCTAACATCCACAACTCCTTTGGCACATGCTTCTTCCACTGTTAGCTTCTGATTGTTATTAGGGTCAATGATGTGACCTGTTGCTGCCTGGGCCTCCAATAACTTGTCTGCACTGTCCGGAGACATCAGTTTTTGTTTTTTTGCCTCTGTAAAGGTCATTTTCTTTGAAGGTCCAGTGACTACACCAGCAATTGAACCTGTCCCCTTTAGATAATCCTTCTTTTCCTCAGAAAACTCTGGGACACTTTTCTGCCCCTTTGCAAGCTGGTTAAATGTCGGTTTATCCAGGATTTCACAATCCAGTAACTGTTGGGCAGTGACTGGCTTACGAAGGGCTTCAAAGATCAGTTTGGATGGATCAGTCTTGTCAGTGACATGTAATAATTTCTGGCCTGTGAGAGGATCTGTTTTGCATTTTTCCTTTAAATCCTCATAGCTCACATCATGGTCAGTTTCTGGATCAATGTAACATTTTGGACTCTGCTTTAAAGTTTTGAGAGTTTTATCATCTAAAATATTGTGTTTAATTGCTTCCTCTTTAGGAAGGAAAACACTGAGGCTGGGATGCAGAATGCCTCCAGAAGACTCCTGAGCCTGCAACAAACGTAGTGCAGTTTTATTGTCAATTAGTCCTTTCTTCATGGCCTCAAATATTGACAGGGGTTTGGCTGAAGTGGGATCTTTGTAGCCCACAGCAGCTGCCTCTGCTGCCAATAATTTGTCTCGATCTCTTATATCAACTACCCCTTTGGAACATGCCTCTTCTACTGTTAGCTCCTGATTGTTTTTAGGGTCAATGATGTGGCCTGTGGCCGCTTGAGCTTCCAATAACATGTCAGCACTGTCAGGAGAGAGAATCCTCTGTTTCTTTGCATCTGTGAAGGAAACTTTCCTAGAAGGTCCTGCTTCCACACCAGCAATTGAACCAGTGCCCTTTAAGAAGACCTTCTTTTCCTCAGCAACCTCTGGTACAGTTTTCTCACCCTTGATTAGTTTATTAAATGTTGCTTTGTCCAGGATACTACAATCCAATAACTGTTGTGCTGTGATTTGCTTGCGAACACCATTAAAGATCAGTTTTGAGGGACTGACCTTCTCACGAACTTGTAACAGCTTCTGACCTGTTTTAGGATCTGTTTTGCATTTTTCCTTCAGATCCTCATAGCTCACCTCCTGCTCAGTTTCTGGATCAATGTAACATTTTGGACTTTGTTTTAAAATTTTGTGAGTGTTTTCATCCAGAAGATTGTGTTTAATTGCTTCATTTTTTGGGAAGTACACACTGAGACTGGGATGCACAATGCCTCCAGATGACTCCTGTGCTTGCAACAGACGTAGTGCAGTTTTACTGTTAATTATTCCTTTCTTCATGGCCTCAAAAACTGATAGAGGCTTGGCTGAAGTAGGATCTTTGTAGCCCACAGCAGCAGCTTCTGCTGCCATTAATTTATCCCGATCTCTTATATCCACTACTCCATTGGAACATGCATCCTCTACTGTAAACTTCTGGTTGTTTTTAGGGTCAATTATGAAACCTGTGGCTGCCTGAGCCTCCAATAACATGTCAGCGCTTTCAGGTGACAAAAGTTTCCTTTTCTTTGCCTCAGTAAAGGATATTGCTCCATGAGGTCCTGCTTCCACACCAGCAATTGATCCAGTGCCCTTTAAAAACACCTTCTTTTCATCAGAAACTTCTGGAACTGTTTTCTCTCCCTTCATTAGTTTATTTAATGTTGGTTTATCCAGGATGCCACAATGAAGTAACTCCTCTGCTGTGACTGGCTTACGAATACCATCAAAGATCAGGTTTGAGAGATCAGTCTTCTCTGACACTTTCAGCAGTTTCTGGCCTGTTTTAGGATCTGTTGAGCATTTTGATTTTAAATCTTCATAGCTCGTATCTTCCTCAGTTTCAGGATCAATGTAAGATTTTGGATTCTGTTTTAAAGCATTACAGGTCTTTTCATCCAAAAGATTGCGTTTGATAGCTTCATCTTTCGGGAGGAACACGCTGCGAATAGGATCCAAAATGCCTCCAACAGACTCCTGTGCCTGCAAGAAACGCAGACCGGTCTTATTGTCAATTAGTCCTTTCTTCATGGCCTCAAATACGGAAAGAGGCTTGGCTGAAGTGCGATCTTTGTAGCCAACAGCAGCTGCTTCTGCTGCCAATAATTTGTCTCGATCTCTTATATCCACTAATCCTTTGGAACATGCCTCTTCTACTGTTAGCTCCTGATTGTTCTTTGGGTCAATGATGTGACCTGTTGCTGCCTGGGCCTCCAATAACTTGTCAGCACTGTCAGAAGAAATGAGTTTTTGTTTCTTTCCCTCTGTAAAGGACATTGCCTTTGAAGGCCCAGCTACCACACCAGCAATTGAACCAGTACCTTTAAGGAAGACCTTCTTTTCCTTAGCAACCTCTGGGACAGTTTTCTCACCCTTTATTAATTTATTAAATGTTGGTTTATCCAGGATTCCACAATCCAGTAACTGCTCTGCTGTGACTGGCTTACGAACACCATCAAACATCAGTTTTGAAGGATCGAGCTTCTCTGACATTTTCAGCAGTTTCTGGCCTGTTTTAGGATCTGTTTTACATTTTTCTTTTAAGTCCTCATAGCTCACATCATGCTCAGTTTCAGGATCAATATATGATTTTGGACTTTGTTTCAAAGCATAATGTGTTTTTTCATCCAATAGATTGCATTTGATAGCTTCATCTTTAGGGAGGAACACACTTCGAATGGGATCCAAAATGCCTCCAGCAGACTCCTGGGCCTGCAGGAGGCGCAGACCTGTCTTATTGTCAATTAGTCC
>JAQQZY010000020.1:13478984-13497144 GCA_030068375.1 Ostorhinchus rueppellii | reverse complement strand
ACCCTTTATTAATTTGTTAAATGTTGGTTTATCCAGGATGCCACAATCCAGTAACTCCTCTGCTGTGACTGGCTTACGAACACCATCAAATATAAGTTTTGAAGGATCAATCTTCTCTGAGACTTTCAACAGTTTCTGGCCTGTTTTAGGATCTGTTGTGCATTTTTCCTTTAAATCCTCATAGCTCACATCATGCTCAGTTTCAGGATCAATGTAAGATTTTGGACTCTGTTTTAAAGTACCACAGGTCTTTTCATCCAGTAGATTATGTTTAATAGCTTCGTCTTTTGGGAGGAATACACTACGAATTGGATCCAAAATACCTCCAGCAGACTCCTGGGCCTGCAAGAGACGCAGTCCAGTCTTATGGTCAATTAGACCTTTCTTCATGGCCTCAAATACTGAAATAGGTTTGGCTGAAGTGGGATCTTTGTAGCCCACAGCAGCTGCCTCTGCTGCCAATAATTTGTCTCGATCTCTTATATCCACCACTCCTTTGGAACAGGCCTCTTCTACTGTTAGCTTTTGATTGTTCTTAGGGTCTATGATGTGACCTGTGGCTGCCTGGGCCTCCAATAATCTGTCAGCACTTTCGGGAGACACCATCTTTTGTTTCTTTGCTTCTGTAAAGGACATTGCCCTTGATGGTCCAGCTTCCACACCAGCAATTGAACCAGTACCCTTTAAAAACACCTTTTTTTCCTCTGAAACCTCTGGGATTGTTTTCTCTCCCTTCATCAATTTATTAAATGTGGGTTTATCCAGGATGCCACAATCCACTAAGTCCTCTGCTGTGACTGGCTTACGAACACCATCAAAGATCAGGTTTGAGGGATCAATCTTCTCAGAGACTTTCAACAGTTTCTGGCCTGTTTTAGGATCTGTTGTGCATTTTGCCTTCAAATCCTCATAGGTCGCATCATGCTCAGTTTCTGGATCAATGTAGGATTTTGGACTTTGTTTTAAAGCATTACATGTCTTTTCATCCAAAAGATTTTGTTTGATAGCCTCATCTTTTGGGAGGAATACACTGCGAATGGGATCCAAAATTCCTCCAGCGGACTCCTGTGCCTGCAAGAGACGCAGCCCAGTCTTATTGTCAATTAGTCCTTTCTTCATGGCCTCAAATACTGAAATTGGTTTCACTGAAGTAGGATCGTTGTAGCCCACAGCAGCTGCCTCTGCTGCCAGTAATTTATCTCGATCTCTTATATCTACTAATCCTTTGGAACAGGCCTCTTCTACTGTTAACTTCTGATTGTTTTTTGGGTCAATGATGTGACCTGTGGCTGCCTGGGCCTCCAACAACCTGTTGGCACTTTCAGGAGTCACCATCTTTTGTTTCTTTGCCTCTGTAAAGGACATTGCCTTTGAAGGTCCAGCTTCTACACCAGCAATTGAACCGGTGCCTTTTAGGAAGACCTTCTTTTCCTTAGCAACCTCTGGGACAGTTTTCTCACCCTTTATCAATGTATTAAAGGTTGGTTTATCCAGGATGCCACAATTCAGTAAATCCTCTGCTGTAACTGGTTTACGAACACCTTCAAAGATCAGGTTTGAGGGATCAATCTTCCCAGAGATTTTCAACAGTTTCTGGCCTGTTTTAGGATCTGTTGTGCATTTTTCTTTTAAATCCTCATAGGTCACATCACGCTCAGTTTCTGGATCAATGTAAGATTTTGGACTTTGTTTTAAAGCATTACGTGTCTTTTCATCCAAAAGATTGCGTTTAATAGCTTCATCTTTTGGGAGAAATACACTGCGAATGGGATCCAAAATACCTCCAGCAGACTCCTGGGCCTGTAAGAGACGCAGCCCTGTCTTATTGTCAATTAGTCCTTTCTTCATGGCCTCAAATACTGAAATAGGTTTACCGGAAGTGGGGTCTTTGTAGCCCACAGCAGCTGCCTCTGCTGCCAGTAATTTGTCTCGATCTCTTATATCCACTACTCCTTTGGAACACGCCTCTTCTACTGTCAGCTTCTGATTGTTTTGGGGATCTATGATATGACCTGTGGCCGCCTGAGCCTCCAGTAACTTGTCAGCACTATCAGGAGACACCATTTTTTGTTTCTTTGCTTCTGTAAATGACATTGGCTTTAAAGGTCCCGTTTCCACACCGGCAATTGAACCAGTGCCCTTTAAGAAGACTTTCTTTTCCTCAGCAACTTCAGGGATGGTTTTCTCTCCTTTTATTAGTTTATTAAATGTTGGTTTATCCAAGATACCACAATCCAATAACTCCTCTGCTGTGACTGGCTTACGAACACCATCAAAGATCAGTTTTGAAGGATCAGTCTTCTCAGAGATTTTCAGCAGTTTCTGGCCTGTTTTAGGATCTGTTGTGCATTTTTCTTTTAAATCCTCATAGGTCGCATCTTGCTCAGTTTCTGGATCAATGTAAGATTTTGGACTTTGCTTTAAAGCATTACGGGTGTTTTCATCCAAAAGATTGCGTTTGATAGCTTCATCTTTTGGGAGAAATACACTGCGAATGGGATCCAAAATACCTCCAGCAGACTCCTGGGCCTGTAAGAGACGCAGCCCTGTCTTATTGTCAATTAGTCCTTTCTTCATGGCCTCAAATACTGAAATAGGTTTGGCTGAAGTGGGATCTTTGTAGCCCACAGCAGCTGCCTCTGCTGCCAATAATTTGTCTCGATCTCTTATATCCACCACTCCTTTGGAACAGGCCTCTTCTACTGTCAGCTTTTGATTGTTCTTCGGGTCTATGATATGACCTGTGGCTGCCTGAGCCTCCAGTAACTTATCAGCACTATCAGGAGACACCAGTTTTTGTTTCTTTGCTTCTGTAAATGACATTGCCTTTAAAGGTCCCGTTTCCACACCAGCAATTGAACCAGTGCCCTTTAAGAAGACTTTCTTTTCCTCAGCAACTTCTGGGATGGTTTTCTCTCCTTTTATTAGTTTATTAAATGTTGGTTTATCCAAGATACCAGAATCCAGTAAGTCCTCTGCTGTGACTGGCTTACGAACACCATCAAAGATCAGTTTTGAAGGATCAATCTTCTCAGAGATTTTCAGTAGTTTCTGGCCTGTTTTAGGATCTGTTGTGCATTTTTCTTTTAAATCCTCATAGGTCGCATCTTGCTCAGTTTCTGGATCAATGTAAGATTTTGGACTTTGCTTTAAAGCATTACGGGTGTTTTCATCCAAAAGATTGCGTTTGATAGCTTCATCTTTTGGGAGAAATACACTGCGAATGGGATCCAAAATACCTCCAGCAGACTCCTGGGCCTGTAAGAGACGCAGCCCTGTCTTATTGTCAATTAGTCCTTTCTTCATGGCCTCAAATACTGAAATAGGTTTACCTGAAGTGGGATCTTTGTAGCCCACAGCAGCTGATTCTGCTGCCAATAATTTGTCACGATCTCTTATATCCACTACGCCTTTGGAACATGCCTCTTCTACTGTTAACTTCTGATTGTTTTTTGGGTCAATGATGTGACCTGTGGCTGCCTGGGCCTCCAAAAGCATGTCAGCACTGTCAAGAGACATCATCTTTTGTTTCTTTGCCTCTGTAAAGGACAATGCCTTTGAAGGTCCCGTTTCCACACCGGCAATCGAACCAGTGCCCTTTAAGAAGACTTTCTTTTCCTCAGAAACGTCTGGTACAGTTTTCTCACCCTTGATTAGTTTATTAAATGTGGGTTTATCCAAGATTCCACAATCCAGTAAATCCTCTGCTGTGACTGGCTTACGAACACCATCAAAGATCAATTTTGAGGGATCAATCTTTGCAGAGACATGTAGCAGTTTCTGCCCAGTATTCAGTTCTGTTGTGCATTTTTCCTTTAAAGCCCCATATGTCATATCTTGCTCAGTTTCTGGTTCAATGTAACATTTTGGACTCTGGTCTAAAGCATTACGGGTGTTTTCATCCAATAGATTCCGTTTAATAGCTGTGTCTTTCGGGAGGAATACACTCAGACTGGGATCCAAAATGCCCCCAGCAGACTCCTGGGCTTGTAATAGACGCAGGCCAGTTTTATTGTCAATTAGTCCTTTTTTCATGGCTTCAAATACTGAAAGAGGTTTCACTGAAGTGGGATCTTTGTACCCAACAGCAGCTGCCTCCGCTGCCAATAATTTGTCTCGATCTCTTATATCCACTATTCCTTTGGAACAGGCCTCTTCGACTGTTAACTTCTGATTGTTTTTAGGGTCAATGATGTGACCTGTTGCAGCCTGAGCTTCCAATAATGAATCTGCAATTTCCGGGGATAGCAGATTCTTTTTCTTTGCTTCAGAAAAGGATAATTTTCCTTCTTGTCCAGCTATCACTCCTGCAATGGAGCCAGTTCCTTTTAGATAGATCTTCTTCTCCTCAGCAACCTTTGGAAGAGTTTTCTCACCTCTAACTAACTCATTAAATGTTGGTTTGTCAAGCACTCCAGATTCAAATAGCTGTGTTGCTGAGACTGGCTTGCGGACCCCATCAAAGAAAAGTTGTGATGGATCTTTCCTTTCATTTATTGGCAAAAGAATCAGGCCTGTGGGAGACTCTACTTTGCTTTTTCTTCTCAAATCCCCGTAAGTACTTTCATCCTCAGTGTCTGGGTCAATGTAACATTTTGGACTCTGTTTTAAGGCCTTGCAAATGTTATCATCCAAAAGACTGCGTTTTATAGCTGTGTCTTTAGGGAGGAACACACTAAGGATGGGATCTAGTATGCCCCCTGCAGACTCTTGAGCCTGCAAAAAACGTAACCCAGTTTCTTCATCAATAATTTTCTTTTTCATAGCCTCAAACACTGATAGAGGTGTAGCTGTGCTAGAATCCCTGTAGCCAATAGCAGCAGCTTCAGCTGATAAGAGCCTTTCTCGATCCCGAGTGTCCACCACTCCTTTGGCACATGCTTCATCTACTGTGAGCTTCTGGTTGGTTGTGGGGTCAATGATGTGACCTGTTGCAGCCTGGGCATCTAGTAGCAAATTTGCACTGTCTGGGAGCATGAGCATCTGTTTTTTTGCCTCTGATAAAGACATTTTTCCTAAGGGTCCAGCTGCTACACCGGCAATTGATCCAGTTCCTTTTAGAAAGACCTTCTTCTCTTCAGAAACCTCCGGCACAGTTTTCTCCCCTTTTATGAGTTGGCTAAATGTTGGCTTATCTAGGACTCCGCATTCAAGTAATTTTTGTGCTGTGACTGGCTTACGCACACCATCAAATATTAGTTTGGAAGGGTCTAGCTTCTCAGTAATGGGCAAAAGTAGCAGGCCAGTGTGAGGCTCTGTCTTACATCTTTTCTTTAAATGATCATAGGTGACATCTTGTTCTGTTTCTGGATCAATGTAGCATTCAGGACTTTGGTTTAGAGCATGTTGTGTGTTTTCATCCAAAATTTTGCGCTTAATAGCTGTGTCACGAGGGAGGAACACACTGAGATTTGGATCCAAAATTCCTCCAACAGATTCCTGAGCCTGCAGAAGACGTAGCCCAGTGTTATTGTCAACTTTCCCCTTCTTCATGGCTTCAAACACCGAGAGAGGCTTAGTTGAACTAGGATCTTTGTAGCCTACAGCAGCTGCCTCGGCTGCCAGTAATCTGTCTCTGTCTCCCATGTCTACAACCCCTTTGGCACATGCCTCTTCTACTGTCAGCTTCTTGTTGATTGTGGGGTCAATGATGTGACCTGTGGCAGCTTGAGCATCCAATAGTAGATCTGCAATGTCTGGTGGTAAGAGCATTTGTTTCTTGGCCTCTGACAAAGACATTTTGCCTTTATTTCCAGCTATTACTCCAGCAATTGGCCCGGTCCCTTTCAAATTGACCTTTTTGTCTACAGACACCTCAGGGACAGATTTTTTCCCCCTTTCGAGATCTTTAAATGTGGGCTTATCTAAAACACCGCAATCAAGCAGCTGCTCGGATGTGACAGGTTTCCGAACACCATCAAATATTAGTTTGGAAGGGTGTAGCTTTTCTGTGATAGGCAAAAGTAGCAGGTCTGTGTGAGGCTCTTTCTTGCATCTTTTCTTTAAAGCATCATAGTTCACCTCTTGTTCAGTTTCTGGGTCAATATAACACTCAGGATTTTGGTTTAGAGCACGATGAGTCATTTTGTCCAAAATATTGCGCTTAATAGCTGTGTCATGGGGGAGGAACACACTGAGATTTGGATCTAAAATTCCTCCAACAGATTCCTGGGCCTGCAGAAGACGTAACCCAGTCTTATTGTCTATTTGTCCCTTTTTCATAGCCTCAAATACAGAGAGAGGCTTGGCTGAATTGGGGTCTTTGTACCCTACAGCAGCAGCTTCTGCTGCCAGTAATCTGTCTCGATCACTTCTATCCACCACTCCTTTAGCACATGCCTCTTCTACTGTCAACTTCTTATTGGTTTTGGGGTCAATGATGTGCCCCGTAGCAGCCTGAGCTTCCAGTAGCAAATCTGCAATGTCTGATGGTAAGAGCTTTTCTTTTTTAGCTTCTGACAAAGACATTTTGTCTTGATTTCCTGCTATAACCCCAGCAATTGGCCCAGTCCCCTTTAAACTGACCTTTTTGTCTATGGCCACCTCTGGAACAGATTTCTTCCCCTTTTCAAGATCTTTAAATGTGGGCTTATCCAAAACACCACAATCAAGCAGTTGCTTGGATGTGACAGGTTTCCGAACACCTTCAAATATCAGTTCAGAAGGGTCTATCTTCTCAGTAACAGGCAAAAGTAGCAGGCCAGTGTGAGGCTCTGTCTTACATCTTTTCTTCAAATTGTCATAGGTGACATCTTGTTCAGTTTCTGGGTCAATATAGCACTCAGGACATTGGTTTAGAGCATGCCGTGTATTTTCATCCAAAAGTTTGCGCTTAATAGCTGTGTCATGGGGGAGGAACACACTGAGATTTGGATCCAAAATTCCTCCAACAGACTCCTGGGCCTGCAGAAGACGTAGCCCAGTGTTATTGTCAATTTGTCCCCTCTTCATGGCATTAAATACTGAGAGAGGTTTGGCTGAAGTAGGATCTTTGTAGCCCACTGCAGCTGCCTCTGCTGCTAATAATTTGTCTCGATCTGTTATGTCCACAACTCCTTTAGTGCATGCTTCTTCTACTATCAGCTTCTGATTTGTTCTTGGGTCAATGATGTGGCCTGTGGCTGCTTGTGCTTCAAGAAGCAAATCTGCACTATCTGCTGGCAGGAGCATTTGTTTCTTGGCTTCTGATAAAGACAGTTTGCCTTTATTTCCAGCAATAACCCCAGCAATCGGCCCTGTCCCTTTCAGATTGACAATTTTGTCTGCAGACACCTCTGGAACAGATTTTTTCCCCTTCTCTAGATCTTTAAATGTGGGCTTGTCTAGAACACCACAATCAAGCAGCTGCTTGTGTGTGACAGGTTTCCGAACGCCCTCAAATATCAATTTGGATGGGTCAATTTTTTCAGAGACAGGAAGAAGCAGTAGGCCTGTGTGTGGATCCATCTTGCACCTTCTCTTCATTGCCATGTAGGTTGTACCCTCCTCACTTTCTGGGTCTAGGTAGAGTTCAGGCCTCTGATTCAGAGCTCGGTTTATGTCGTCATTGATGAGATCACGCTCAATAGCAGTGTTTTTGGGAAGAAATACACTGAGGATTGGATCTAAAATTCCCCCAACTGACTCCTGAGCTTGTAACAGACGCAGAGTTGTGTTCTTGTCAATCAATCCTTTCCTCATGGCCTGAAATACAGAAAGAGGCTTGCTTCTGCCAGGACTGCCATATCCTATGGCAGCCGCCTCTGCTGCAAGTAACCTTTCTCTGTCCTCATCATCAACTACGCCTTGATTACATGCCTCCTCAACTGTCAACTTCTGATTAGTTCTAGGATCAATGATGTGTCCTGTGGCAGCCTGAGCATCCAGTAGCAGATCAACACTATCAGGTGGAAGAAGATTTGCCTTCTTTGCTTCAGTGAAAGTCATTTTGTTCAGAGGTTCTTTATTAGATCCTGGACCTTGTGGACTTTCAATCACCACACCAGCTATTGGGCCTGTTCCTTTGAGATTGACTTTTTTGTCAACCGATACTTCAGGCACTGTCTTATTCCCCTTTACAAGTTGGTTAAATGTTGGTTTTTCCAACACATCACAATCAAGCAAGTCCTTTGCTGTTACTGGTTTGCGGACACCATCAAAAATCAAGTTGTTGGGATCCAAGGTTGGGGGTTCTCTAGCCTTCTTCAGTTCATTCTCCATGGTTTGTCTGACCACAGTAACTTCTTTTACTTCCTTCTGGAGTGTAGACAGCCTACTTTTATATGTGTCCTCAAGCTCCCTGAGTTCTCTCATCAGCCGTTCTACCTCACTTTTCAAAGAGTTCTTTTCTCTCTCCAGACGTTCCTTCTCTGAATCATACTGTCTAAGGACACTCTGCTTACTATCATGTTGGTCCTTCCAGTAACTCACATCCCTTTTCACTCTGTCATGGTCCTCTTGTAAACGTTGTTTATTACGAAGCTCAGAATCTAGAGATAGTTTCATATGAGCGAGATCTTCCTCTAGTCTTTGAATGCGATCTTTGTCTTTCTCTGATATATGCAGTTTCTTGAGAAGAGCATCTCTCTCACTCACAATATCATTATACTGTGACTGAAGGGATTTCACCATAGCTGTTGTCTGCAGAGAAAAATAAGGAAAGAGACAAAAGTTTTGTCAGCTTATGTCTGCAACCATAACTTATAGTATTTGAAGAATCACACTTACTGACACAATAGAATATGTTGGGATTATGCTACGATTATGATGCTACTGTTATACTTGCACTAGCACAACTTTAGAATAAACATACACACTTGCTATTAATTCTTCTAGCAGCAAAATAGTTAACAAAGCTGTTTAGTGATGGCAATAAAAGCACAATGAATATGTATTATCACCTAGACTCTGACATAGGAGTTCAAATGCTTAGCAAGTGTGTATATCACTCTCTCTATATATTCTAACCCCCTCTTGAAAACATAAACAAGACAGTGTCTTACAGGATTGGGAAGTAACAGTATACAATGAAAGACATTCCAGAAATTAATTTACATGTAACAGAACAAATTTATAAAAAAAAAAAAAGACAAAAAAAAATTCAAGTAGCTTTGGATTTCCATTGTGAAATCAACTTTCCCAATCCTGCAAAGTAATCATTTGAATAATACTAAATTATATAACTACTACCACTACAATTCAGATAAAACAGCAGACACAATTATTTTGTTCAGTTCAGAAGAGTCACCCTTTGCAGTCTGCAAATTTGCAAAACAGCACAAAAAGAAAATGACAACTGATGATACCTGATTGATGAAAAGCAAGGTAAAGTGGCTCAACTATTGGGATTACTTCTTACTATTTTTTTAGTGATTGTGCTGTTTTCCAAGTTTACAGACAATATATTGAAAACCATCAAGATAATCAAACATGCCATAAGACACAATAAACCTTATTAGACCAGTGGATCAAATATCTTTGAGCATGCATACTGGGCATTTTTCAGCATCTAGACAGCGGATTGAGGCAGAGAGGCGTTGATTTGCATGCAAGTGACTGACATGCAGGTTTATTCAAACACATGCGGTTGTATGTGTTCAAATCAGACTGAACAGATGGAACATATCTAAAGGGAATCTACAGATGTTCAGGCATGCAAGTAAGCTAGACAGCTACTTCATTGTTCCAAACTAGGACTTTGATTTGGAAAGATGAGAGCACTCCAGGACTAAGTGGCAAACTTCCATGTACCTCGGTGGCCTGCTTTTGTATAATCTTAGTCTCCACTTTGAGTTTCTCCCGCTCAGATGAGATCTCTGACACCAGGTTGCGGAAGTCTACATTGCTGCGTTCACTAGCCTGCAGCTGGACCTCTAAGGCAGTAATCTGGGAGGAAAACTGAGCATCACTGCCTTGTTTGGCCCTCTTGAGCTCTTCTTTTTCATGTCTTGCTGCTCTTAGCTCCTCCTCAAGCTTCAGTCTCTCCTTGGTTTGGGTTTCTATTGTCTCCTTCAGCCTTTGAAGCCCAGCACAGTTGTCATTCAATGCCTTACTTTTCTCTTCTATAGTTCTGGAAAGACCCTCATTTCGGAGGTTTGCCTCTTTGACATGAGTCTGGACCTGAAGAAGTTGTTGCTGCAGGGCTTTAAGCTCAGTGCTCAGCTGTATCACACGCTCTGAAGTTGTTTTGTTTTGTTTCACACTACTCTCCAGCTCCCTCTTCAGTCTAAGACATTCTTCTTCAACTCTCTTTTCTGATGCACTGGCTTGTGACTGGCTTTGCTGAAGTGACTTGATGGTGGTGGTGTACTCTGTCATAGTCACAGTGGTTTTTTGAAGCTTTGTTTCAACATGTTTTCTTCTGGTAACTTCTTCTTGAAGGTTCTTCTTGATGTTCTCCACCTGGCTTTCCAATCCCCCTCTTACAGCTTGAAGATCCTTGATTTGCTGTTGAAGTTTGTTCATATTTTGTTTTGCTTGACTCTGCTCCTGACTCTCCTTCTGAAAGTCAATACGTATCATTTTCAGTTCTTCTTCAAGCTTCAGTTTCTCTTTGGTTTGGGTTTCTGTAATCTTCTTCAGTCTTTGAAGCTCAGCAGAGTTGTCATTCAGCATCTTATTTTTCTCTTCTATAGTTCTGGAAAGGCCCTCGTTTTGTAGGTTTGCCTCTTTGACATGAGTCTGCACCTGGACAAGTTGTTGCTGGAGGGCTTTAAGCTCAGTGCTAAGCTGGATCACACGCTCTGAAGCTGTTTTGTGTTGTTTCACACTACTCTCCAGCTCCCTCCTTAGTGTAAGACATTCTTCTACGCCTCTCTTTTGTGATGCACTGGCTTGTGACTGGCTTTGCTGAAGTGTCTTGATGGTGGTGGTGTACTCTGTCATAGTCAAAGTGGTTTTCTGCAGCTTTGCTTCAACATGTTTTCTTCTGGTAACTTCTTCTTGGTTGTTCTTCTTTAAGTCCTCCACCTGGCTCTCCAATCCCTTTTTCACATCTTGGAGATCCTTGATTTGCCCTTGAAGTTTGTTCATATTTTGTTCAGTTCTGCTCCGCTCCTGGCTCTCCTTCTGAACATCAACACGTATCATCTGCAGTTGTTCTTCAAGCTTTAGTTTCTCTTTGGTCTGAGTTTCTGTAATCTTCTTTAGCTGTTGGAGCTCAGTAGAGTTGTCATTCAGTATTTTAATCTTCTCTTGTATTGTCTTCTGATGTCTTTCAATTTGGAGGTTTGCTTCTTTGACACGGTTCTTCTCCTGAATGAGCTGTTGTTGCAGGACTTTCAGTTCAGCATTCAGCTTTGTCACTTGCTCCGAAGTGGACTTGCTCTGTCTCAAGCTCCTCTCCAGTTCTCCCTGCAGCCTAAGGCGCTCTTCTTCACCCTTCTTTTCTGATGTGCTGGCTTGTGTTTGGCTCTGCTGGAGTGCACTGATGGTAGTCGTGTACTCCGTCATTTTCACAACAGTCTTTTCCAGTTTTTCTTCCACCTGCCTTCTTCTGGCTACTTCCTCCTGGTTGTTCTTCTTCATGTCCATGACCTGGCTTTCCAATCCCTCTCTCACACCTTGGAGCTCCTTGATGTGTCCTTGCAGTTTGTTCATATTTTGTTCAACTCGGCTTCGCTCCTTGCTCTCCCTCTCATACTCAAAACGTATCTTCTGACTTTCCTCCTCAAGCTTCAATCTTTTGTTGGTTTGGGTTTCTATTGTCTCTTTTAGCCTTTGAAGCTCAGTAGAGTTGTCATTCAGTACCTTGCTCTTCTCCTCTATAGTTTTGCGAAGACTCTGATTTAGAATGTTTGCTTCTTTGACATTTTTCTGCTCCTGGATGAGCTGTTGCTGGAGGGCTTTCAACTCAGTATTCAGTTGTGATATTTGCTCTGAACTTATCTTGCTTTGTCTCAAACTACTTTCCAGCTCCTCTTGCAGCTGAAAATGTTCCTCTGCAGCTTTCTTTTCTGAAGCACTGGCTTGAGATTCGCTCTGCCGGAGCACATTAACCATGTTTGTGTACTCTGTCACGGTCACAGCAGCCTTTTCCAGTTCTGCTTCCACCTGCCTTCTTCTGGCAGCTTCCTCTTGATTGCTCTTCCTCAAATTCTCCACCTGGCTCTCCAATGCATCTCTTACAACCTGAAGGTCCTTAAGACGCCCTTGTAATCTGCTCATATTTTGTTCAACTCTGCTTCGCTCTTTGTTCTCCCTTTCAAATTCAAAACGCATCTTTTCGAGTTCATCCTCACTCTCCTTCAGCTGTGTTGCAACCACTGAAGAACTGGTCAGTTTCTGCTGCATCTGGGTTATTGTCTCCTCCAAGACTCCCTGTCCTTCCTCTATGGTTTTCCTTCTTCGAGTTTCCTCATCCAGACTATGTGTGGTATAGGCCAGTTGGTCACTCTTTTCCTGTAGACTACTCATGATCTCTGCCAGGTCCTCCCTGTACTGCCTGCTTTCTTCATCCATCTGCCTCATCAACATCTCCACCTGACTTTCCAGTTCTCTTCTCCTGCGTCCTTCTTCTGTGATAACTAAGCGCTGACTGTGAGCCTCTTCCTCTGCCCTTTGCCTTTGCTCATCAACTTGATTAATAGATGTCCTGAGCCTCCTGACTTCATCCTCCAGATTCCTCCTCTCTGCCTCCATTCGGTCGTACTGCATCTGAAGCTCTGCTGTGTCCTCATCCCTCTGGGCTGCCAACCTCTGGATGTCTGTTTGACTGATGTGAATCTGGGAGTCGTAGCTGAGCTTTAAGTTATTGATCTCCGCACTGCATTGGCTCCTTACCTTTGACATCTCCTTCTGTAGCTCCTTGATCCTCGCTGCTTCCTCCTCCAGCTGCCGCTGCAGCTGCTCTATCTCATGATCTTTATTTGCCACGCTCTTCTCAATCTCCATCTTAGACCGGCTAACGGTCTCCAGCTCCTTCTGCCGCTTCCTCAGCACCCCCTCATACTCCTCCTGCTGCTGAGTGTAGCGCTCCTCTGCCAGCCTTTTCTTCCTCTTCTCTTCCTCAAGCAGATAGTTAAGGCGGGTCACCTCGTCATTGAGGTCTGATAGCTGGCTTTGAGTGGAGTCAAGGCTCTCTTTGGTGGCACTGCACTGCAGAGCTGTCTTTTGCTTCACGTCCTCCACTGACAGCAGCTGGTCCTGAGCCTGTGAAAGCTCCAGCTGGTAACGAGAGACAGCATCTTCGAGTGATTTGTTCTTGGTATTGCGGTCATTCAGATCATCTTTCAGCAAGCGAAGTTCTTCCTCTAACAGGTCAATCCTTGTGTTTCGAATCTAAAAACAATAAAGAGAAAAACAATGAATACAGACAGTGATGAAAGAAGTTTTCAGATCCTTTATTTAATTAAAATAGCTCCATTGCACTGTGATAATATTCCACTACAAGTAAGTTCTCTGTGTTCAAAACCTGACCTTAAGTAGAAGTGTTATCAACCAAACGGTATTATAAGTATGAAAAGTAAAAGTAGACACTAAGCCCTAAAACAGTTCATGTCAGTGTTTTGCTTTATGATGTTTTGTGATTAACCTTACTAGTGCAATAATGTTACAGCTGCATTTTACTGCTGTAGATCATCCAGTCCCACTGAATAAATATGCAGAAATTCTTCCACAGTCTATTTGAGATTTACATATGCCTTTGAGCCACATGTGCTCTTAATGTAGCTAAGATTCGATGTGGTTCATATACCTATTTAATTAATTAATTACAACAGTTTTTGTATTAGGGAAAGAATATCTGCAGGTTACATCAGACATTTAAATTTTACATTTTGTGACTGATTTATCTACAGTACGTCTTCCTGAATGTCTTGGTGCAAAATAGCTGTACCTTAAGCTCCTCCATATTTTTGAGGAGGTCTCCTAGGAATTTGTTGTAGTCACCAGATAAAGTGAGCAACTCCATGTAACGAGTTTGTAGATTTGTGGCCTAGAACAAAAACAAAGAAAATTCAGTTAAATTCGAAAGTTTCAGATTCTCAGGAAGTGTCCATCCCCTTTCCTTTGGCACACAAGTGAGCCCATGCTTAGCACATATCTTCAGTGTTTTGGGTTTTAGTAAAGTGATCTTACCTCCAGGTTAAGATCCACTGATGGTGACTTCAGCATTGTCCTCTTGACGGGGATGTTGAGTAGAGTCTCTAAACCAGAGCTGTAAGATGCAAGGTCGGTTTCATAGTCCTGTATGTACACACAGTGAAGAGAAGAGGTGAAATAAATCTTTCATGTCAATATTAGTCATTCATTCATTTTTCAAACTTCCTAATCATTGCAGGGATGCTAGAGCCTATTTCAGTTACCAACAGGTGAAGTCACGACCAATCTGTAAAATATGCATTAGTTGTACTTACTTTAATGGAGTTGACACAGGTCTCATTGTCCCTCAGCACACCATCTAATGTGTCCCTCCGTGATTTGATTTCTGAATTCAGAGCCTTGAAATCAAAATATAAACATATTCAAGCATTTATGACTTAATATGTAAGAAGAATATTTAAAGCATTTAAGGGATGGGAAGAGACCTTCTGGTTGCTAATATGGGTTTTCAGGGCTTGGACACTTTCGATCTTTGTGGACTGCAACGCATCCTGTTTCTTCCTTGTGATATCAATCCAGTTACTGAGAGAGGTGCTGACTTGCTGGTAGTGTTGCAGCTGAGGCAGATAAACCTCCAGATCTTGGACTCTGAGCAAGAAAAGAAAAACAACAAGAAAAAGAAGAAAAAAAGAAAATTTCACCATATTTTTATTTAAGCAGTAACGACATCAGGGTTTTTTTTCATCAGATTTTACTCACCTGATGCAGTGAAATTTAAATACTAAAACGGCAAGAAATTATTCTTACAAATTGTTCAAGCAGTTTTACTATCATTCCTGACTTGTTGAAAATGAGGGCAGGGTTTACAGCGGCACATCTGCTTACAAAATGGACATTTGAACAGTCCTAAATTCCATAATATCAGCATAGTTAAAAAACTGTTACTAGCTGCTACCTTAACGCCTGAATCGATTTCCAATCATGGAAAAAAAAACTGACTTGCCTTTTTTCTTTAAAGTACATATTATTTTGGTTGCATTTTGGAGTGTGTGTGTGTGTGTGTGTGTGTGTGTGTGTGTGTGTGTGTGGGCGGGGGGGGGGGGGTCAAGGGTTTAATAAAATCGTATTTGTAGGATATATGAAAATTAGTTGAGTGTCATTATGTCATATAGTTCTTATGTTTAAGGGTTTTAGGAATGCAATTATTATAATGTTTAACATATATTATATGTACTAATGTAAAGTGACTGTAATGTCTAATTAATAATTTTTTTTTGTTCAATTTTAAAGGCAGACCCCAGGACCAGTAGCTAAGCATGTCATTAGATTCCATCATGTCAATAAATCCAAGGTTATAAGTCTCCTACTGCTGCAAGGCAGTACATCTTGTGTGGCAAGAACCAACAGATATTTGGTTTTTAAAAAAGTGATTACAATGAACTGGGGGGTTGAACCATCACAAAGGACAAAACACAAATTAAGATTATTAAAAAAAAACAAAAAAAAAAAAAACAGCTGGAAAAAAAATTGACACATGTAGTACTTAAAATAGTAACATCAAAACAGCAGAAAAAAGCAAAAGATACTGAATAAAACAGAAATAATATATGATTTCTAAAGCTTGTTGACACTGTAGGGTGCTGTTGATCTTTTATATAATGTATGAATAATATATGATTTAAAAAATCTATATAATGTAACATAATGTCAACATCAAGAAACAGCATAGATCCGTGCAAATATATAGCATTAATCCTCTGGAGTTTAAGTTAGGTGTACAATATAAGCCCATACCTGGTGTCAATCTGTCCCTGGATTCGTTTCCAGCGGTCTGACAGCAGGCTGACCTGTTCAGTGTATTTGGACAGCATCATGTCACACCTATGGAACGGCCCGCCCACCTGGCAGTTCCAGTGGGTTGCCTTGGTTAGCTCCGCCTCCATGGCTGCCAGAGTATCCCTCTTCTGATCCAGCTCTGCTCTAATAGACTGCATGTAAAGACAAAAGCAGTGTATCAGTACAAACACAGTTGTATATAAGATCTCCACAAAATGTCACATGTGAACTACATACTAGAGTGAGTTTTTTTATTTATTTATTTAGTTTTGTTTTTTAAATAAATTACAATCAGCAGGTTTACATCAGATACTGTGTATTATTTATATTAAGGGCTCATTCATCCTTTTAAGATCAGTTGAGTGCATCCAGTCAAAATAGTATTATTACTGTGTTGTATTGTTTTTCCTGCTGCCAAACTTGAAGATTTCCTCTAAAAATGACAGAAAATGTTAAAACACAAAAAGTTATATTTAAAATTCATTCATAAGAGCAACATCCTCTGACCAAAGAATTCTTGCACAAACTGAACCCAAAAGGAAAGGAATTTTTCTAGTTTTCTCACGGCAGCTTTTCTAAATCAACTTGATGGGTATCCACTAAGCTGTGCACTAATATGCACTGGTATTCTTCCCCAGCTGCAGCTTCCATGAACCCCAGCGATGCAATGCAAAAGAAGATTCCAGTTTAGCCAATTTTCTTAGATTGTGACGTGTCAAAAATGCTAAAAAGGCATATGCATGACATTATGTCGTGGATTCATACACACACACACATATACGGTATATAAAATACCTCCAGGGTTGTAATGTAATGTTGCACTTCACTAGGCTGCAGAGAGGTTGTTTCCTTCTCTGTCAGTCTGGCTTCATAAACTTTCACTGTATCCTCAGCCCGAGCCAGACTCTGCAGCAGATCCCTTAAAGCCCGAATACTGGAAAAAAGTGAGAGTGAGAAAAGAGCTATTTTACAAAGCTGAAGTTAAAAAATGTATAAAGCAGTGCCACAGTATGTGACAAAGTATCTCCTCCTTAAGCTAAATAAACTCTTCATAAACTATCTTAGAATCGGTGGAAAATGCACTGTTATTTTTTGAGACAGTGATGCTCCAAACATATGAAGTTCTTACAGAAGATGATGCATCACTGTACATTAAACCACACAACAGTATATACATTATTTCACATACGCAGCATGTGTAAAATGTAACATATAGATGAATGCAGCCATACCATAAATACATCTATCAACATTTTACTGCACAATAACTACTTTTGCTTTTCACACTTTAAGAGCATTTTGTCATTATACCCATATTCAGTACTAGATTTGACCTTTTATTTAAGATTTCACTTATATAAACCTTTGCATGCAGTTGAGTATTTTCACTGTCTGATATCAGTGCTTTTACTTAAATAAATGTTCTGAAGACTTTTAACACCGCTACAATTATTCCTTTTCCAGTGATGAGGAAATCTTTTAGGACATAATGCATCTTAAGGGTGAGCAATATGATCAAGCTCTTTTATCTTTTATGGTAACAATATTCATCACAATATAGAAATTGTTCTGTAAACTCACATCTGATGACTATTGGACAAAATATAGCAGGAGGACAGAGATGGTTCCCACAGTGGAAAAGGCATTTCCACATCACTACATTACACCACATTTGTAATGCTGCGCGTTTTACAGTCGACCACGAAAATCACCAAACCCCAGAATGAGTTCCTGTTTTGGTCTCCACTACTTTGAGTCTTTTTTTAAATACCCTGTTCTGTGTCACATTAATTCTATGTTTTTGTTACCTTCATGCAAATTTCTTTCCTGCATAGGTGTTGCGTACAAGTTAGTAAAGCATCAGAACAGCTAATTATCCCTCCAACCTCCATCTTAAAGATGTGGCTCAGTGACCTTCTATACCACCTGACACTGGAGAAAATCTGCTATTCTACAAGAGGGTGCACTGGAAACCTTTTTTTAACATACATAGAGAAGTTGGATATCACCCATACTGATGCTTTGTTGGACTGATCCTTTACTATAGAGAGCTTCTGATTCATAGGGACTATTTTTGGTACAGTGAATTCCCTTTTTTTTTTCTTTCTTTCTATTTTGTTTTACTTTTCTCTTTGTTAAGGATGGGGCTCTGTGGGACCATGGGTGTGAAATGAGGGGTGGGGACTGTCCTTGTTTGTGTTGATTTATCTCTATCACATAATGTCTGTATAACACTGCTCTACAATTTCTGAGAAAATCTCTGCTTCAGACATTAAATGTGCTAAATCTTACATAGTTTAATAAG
>JAQQZY010000020.1:13366104-13378719 GCA_030068375.1 Ostorhinchus rueppellii | reverse complement strand
AAACACTACCTTAAAAAAAGTACAAACACTACCTTAAAAAAAAGTACAAACACTACCTTAAAAAAATACAAACACTAACTTTAAAAAAAAAAAAAGTACAAACACTACCTTAAAAAAATACAAACACTACCTTAAAAAAAAATACAAACACTATCGTGGCGGAGGTCTGCGCTCTCCGAGTAATTTTCTAGTTTCTTATGGAATAAAAGCGAATGATAAAGTAATTTTGGATTTTCATGCTAATTCTGTGACCCAAATAAAAAAGTCTCAAAGAAGTAATTTTATATAAAACATTTGGTTAAAATACCGAATCCCACTACTAGTATTAAACGAGTATTATCCTGGAGTCAGAACTTAACTACCTGTTCAGCTGATGATGTGTTGTACTTTATCTCTATTAATAGTGTCGTCTCAGTCATTTTATGTCTTCTATAATAACTGTAAACTCAGTCGACTATGACAAATCACATTATAGAACATGATGAAGTGTACTGTATGCTGCAGAGGGACAAAGCACTCATTCTGCTGTTGCATATTGGCTCCATCTTGTGGTGAAGTTTTAACTAACAGAACTGTAGTTTTTTGAAATTCAAGTTTTTCAGAGCCTTGGTACATGGTACTTTTAATATATTTCTCCATACAAAAACAGGTAGGATTTAATTACAATTAAATATGGTGACAGACTTAACATAGTTTTTGTCTCATAAACATACAAGATCAAAAGTAACATTAATAATACTAGAATAGTACTAGGAGAGTCCAGACCTCCACCAAGGTAGTGTTTGTACTATTTTTTTAAGGTAGTGTTTGTACTTTCCTCCTCTAGATGGCGCTGAATGACCTCATATGCAGCTCTGTATGCCCTATCTCGCAATGATAAAGAATCGTTTAAAAAATTCCTGGATCCAGATGGTGATGCAGATCACCTCCAAAATGTAATCATCTCTTCCTTGACCCAGAACGGACATATCCTAAAAATTTCATCAAAATCTGTCCACACCTTTTTGAGTTATGATGCTAATAATCAAACAAATTCTGGCAAAAACATAACCTCCTTGACAGAGGTAATAAATAAAAATAAAAGACAGGCAGCAAAAACCCAAGAGGGTGAATACATAAAAACATCAACTAATATGTATCTGTACACACACACACACACACACACACACACACACACCCTGTACAGACACTTATACATGTCTGCATGCATAGCTGTCTACCTTTATGTAATCCCAAAACCTGTCCCAAACGGTCACCCCCTCCCCTCCGTCATCACTTAATCCTACTAAGCATACATTCATAGGATGCAGTGCAAGAACTGTAGGTGTTAATTGTTAGCTGTTAGTTTAATATTAAGTTGTGGAAAAAATTATTAGACCACCCTTGTTTTCTTTAATTTCTTGTTTATTTTAATGCCTGGTACAACTAAAGGTACATTTGTTTGGATTAATATAATAACAATAAAAATAGCTCATAATAGCTTAATTCCAGAGCTGATTTCTATCCATTTAACATGTTTTCTTTATAATAACCAAAATCACTTCAGTTTTTACTTTAATAGCTATAGCATTGTACTGACAAAAACAGTGCTTTTAGGGATTCCATGTTTTCTTTTCTATCTGTTTGTCACATGATACACACAGGAGTTAGGACTTGATTACATAACCATTGTTTTTGATGACTTTTGATGGTTTAATACATTTTTTCCGTGACTGTATACCGTGACTGCAGAGGTGAGTCAAGTACTCAGATATTCTCCTGAGACCCAGCAGTTTAGTTTTGTCCTCTGTACGGGGCAAGAGTTTCAATACTTCACTTCAAAAAAGGAAAAAAAAAAGTCTGTCCACTCCAAATGACCTTCCATAAAAAAAATATCTGAAAAAAGTGCTGCATCATGCTGTTTCCAATCAAGGCAGTTATTTAATATAAAAAAAGCCTAACATTTTACTTTCCTGGGTCTCAGGATGATGAAAATAAAACAGTGTAGAAATGCTCCATTAGAAGTACTCTGTTAATCTTCAAAATGTTGTATTTTCAGTATCAATATAAGTATCAAAAATAGTATTATATCATCACATAATATATTATCCTGTTTTAGTTACTGGATAATACATATAAATGCATGTAAACATATGTAATGTGGTTTCTCAGTGCAGATCCTTCTTAGATGCTTTATTGAATCTTAACTGAGTACAAAATAGAAAAGTAATACCATGGGCGGCTGTGGCTTAGTTGGTAGAGCACATCTACCAACTTTGAATCCTGGGTCCACATGTCAAAGTGTCCTTGAGCAAGACACTGAACCCTAAATTGCTCCCAGTAGGTCTGGCAGCACCGTGGATAGCAGCAGCTGCCTACTTGTGTATGAGTGTGTGTGTGAATGGGTGAATGTGAGGCTTTGCAAAGGGCTTTGGGCACCATGAAGGTGTGGAAAATGCGCTATATAAATACAGTCCATTTACCATCATGATGAAGCATCAAACTGTGTGTAACAACTGATTATAAGTGACTAAAATCTATAATACTTGCTTCTGAGATTTAGTGGATACTGCTTAAAAACACCAAATACAGAGGATTATATTGTAATAAATAGTGATGCAACACTTCATTTGGAAGTCACCACAACAATAGTTCTAGGTGTTTAAGGGTTAATAAGTATGATAATAACTTGTGTGCAATAAAAGCTGTGGTGATCAGAAGTGGAGGATGATGGTTCCAGAGGCAGCAGCAGTGATACATGGAGCTTTAACATGAAACTCTTCTTGTTCCTCCATGTGCAGAGGTGGAGGTCTGGGCTTGGTCTTGGCCAGCGCCGGTTTCGGTATGCTCACTGCACCAATCATGGAGCTCCACAACCAGAAGGGCTACTTCCTGCATCATGTGATCTTCGCCTGCTGCACCCTGCTGTGCATCATCTGCCTCCTGCTGCTGCCAGAGCCACGGGGCCAGCCGCTGCCGGAGAGCCTGGCCGACGGGGAAACGTTCACCCGTCAGACGCTGCTCCATCCTGGGGAGCAGCACCTCCTCCTCGCCAAGACTGACAGGGACTACTCCAGAGTCCATGACACACCGCTACACCTCTCAGCCACTGGGGGCGCTACAGTGGCAGTAGCCACCGCTCTGGCAGCGGTACCCGCCTCATACGCCCTGGCAACTGGCGGTGAAGTGATTGGCAACTGTGCTATAGCCAATGGAGTGTGAGCATCAAAGCATTTGTCTGTGTATGTTTTAATAGAATAACCTGACTGAATGGTTCTGAATCATGAACTTTTGGAAAAATGTACAGATAGGTGACAAAGTAAAGTAAAACTTGGATGGGAGAGGTCTCTTCAAAGGTGACAGTATCCCTATCCATGGAGCGTGAGGACTAAGTGTAAGGGAGTATGACAATGACATGTCTGGTGTGATGGCGGTCACAGCCACCTGAACTCAACCTGACACATATGGAAGACACCGGACTGATGTGTCGAAGAGCGTTCTCCATCACCATCAACAAAACACCAGCATTGAAGCCGTTCAGCCCACAGGCAAAGGTGGCTCTAATCCTTTTTTCATTTTTTTCTTCAAATCTGCTTTTTCATAACAACTTGAAGAGTTTAAATGACATGGAATCTGATCTTTTTTTTAGCATCTGATCTTTTCATTTCTGATTTGGGCATCTTCTAGCCTAGAAACCAGATGCATCGGCTATGTTCACACTGCAGGCAAATGTGGCCCAAATCTGACTTTTTCCCCCATATTTGACCTGTATCCAATCTTGTAAAGACAGTTTGAACAGCACAAATCCGATTTTTATCAAATCTGACCTATGCCACTTTCATATGTGTTCCTAAATCCAATACCTATCTGATATTTTGCAATGCGACTGCACACTGAACGGTCAGGTTGCATTTATCCGACCTTTACATCATGGAAATGCGACAAACATCACAATTCTGCATCCCCGGAGGAATGGCAGGAAAAATACATTTACTTCTATAACAGTGCGTCCCTGCATGGTCACGTATTATGTCAGGACCTCTTTTGCACATGCGGGTCACTTCAGGGTCACATTAAGTTCATACTCAAAACTGATAGAAGTCGCATTTAATGTGTAATATGAACGAGCATACGGGAAAATCAGATTAAAAAAAAAAATCTGAATTGTGCATTAAGACCTGCTGTCTGAACGTAGCCTTAGAGATCATATTTCATTCTGTGGCAGCTCATCCTATCCCTCTACCAACCCTGTGGCAAGGCCAACCATAACCATTTATCTGATACAGGGCGGGTTCAATGCAGTAACTGCCAGACGAGGCACTTTGTAAAGAACCAAGATCTCACAAGGTCACTAATATTACCAGCTGGCACGACAGCCCATGTTTCCTCGCTCTGATTGGTTGCAGGTCTCTTAAATTGTGTCCAGAAGGATCCCAGACTGTCTTTTGATATTTGGTGAGGTGGTGCCAGGTGAGAACATTTCCACATATAACCCTAAATCAGATCAAGTTTTTTTTTTTTTTGCAGTGCAAGCTCCATCTGAAGTGTCAAACAGGAATTCATGAAAATTTTAAGTCACTCGAGATTCAGTTCGATCACAATTCTGTACCAACAGGAGTCACTGATGGGACACGTGATAGACTGCACATATGTTTTTGGTGATTCTTACGAACAAACACACCATGAGAGAATGCATCTTCACTGGTCTGTGTATGAAACTGTAAACGATATCTTCAATGACCTCCGTTTTTACTTCTGCTTGACACTTTTTTTTTTTTTTTGGTTTTTTTGCACATGCACATCAGTTCACACTAGAATCTGATGTTGGTCAGATTATAAAAATAACCCAGACAACCAAACAAATAGAACACAACTGAGCTAAAAATCCAAGATTCCTTTTAAATTGTATTTATATAACTCAATATCATAAACCAGAGATCGGCCTCTAAAGTTTACAGTCTTTACAAAATACAAGACTCCAAGTCCTCCTTCCTCCAAGAAAGAAAAACTTTTAGAGGGAAAATGAGCACCAGGCCATGCAGTTTAAAAGACATTTTCATGTTGGTTTTTCCTTTAATTGTCACCCATCTGTACCTTTTAAGGGAAAAAAGAATTGTTCCAATGAACTAGATGAACTGTACATTTGTGTAGTTTGTAGTGACTATGATTCATTCAGGAGTTGCCAAAAATATTGTACTGGACTAAGTCTATCTGAAGTCGGTGTGTTTTAAATAATATGAAAGTCTTCAGTGGTGTTGGTGATTTTCTTGTCTGCTCTGTCAGGACTTAAAGGTAAAGAAGCAGATGCAGACAAGTAAAGAGGCAAAGTAGAGCTGAGTATCTTTCAACAATGTGTGCTCTGTGAGTTTTCCGTTTGTAGTGTAAAGAGGATTTCACTGCATCCTATAGTTCTTTACATGTTATTTTTTGCACTAAATGTCAGAGACACAATCAAGTGTTTGTGTTTTTGAGCCAACACATTGGAGCAGCAGGGATTGGCTATACCACTACCACTCTTTTGCATGAAAGGGCACATGCTTTTTTTTTTCTTTTTTGTGGTCCCTCTACTAGAAGTCCAATGTGGCACTTTATCCTCAGAGATGAGCTCAGTGTAGACACTGGTGTTTTTAATCACTGATGTGGGTGTATGATGGTTGTCTGATATGAAGAACAGCCGGAGACCTTTACAGACTGTAGCTTATAGAGACTGTGCTCAACAAACCTGAGAGTTGAATGGACATAAGTGTGACTGGCCAGTGTATTACGTTATGTCTTATGATGCTTCTCAGCATTTTAAAAATGGCTTTATCATGATGGCTCTGTTCTTTTAACAAAACAGAGGAAGTACAATGTAATTTAAGAAAACCAGTATTTATTTTGTCATGCTGCCAAGGGCAATTTTGTCGCTTGAAATACCTCCTTAATTAGCAAATATCCCACTCCGACTCACTCCTTGTTTCTGTACTGTGGTAATGGTGTAATCCTGCTCCTAGGATGTGTATCTCTAGCCAGAAAGCACAATATTTTACAGTTTTTGACATAAACGTTTGTGACGATTAGAGTAGAGCAGTGTAGACATGGCCTAGTTGTGATTAGTGCACACTTATACACTTTACTATCTAAGTATCCTTTAGGGCTGTAATGTAAGGTCTGTATTCATGTGCCATTCTCTCATAACATATAGGCCATCAACCTTACTTTTTTAGGAGTATGAAGCACATCAGATAGATACACCATCCCATAAACCATATTCCTACATCTGCAGATTTCCAACATTTTCCATGTTTAAACTCATATTTAGTATACAACATGTATTTTGAACACCCTGTGTGGTTTGCTAGTTTGTACGTTTCAACACTCTTAAGGAAAAAAAACTCAGCCACTAATACTGTTTTCTAAGTGTTATTTTTTTAATATGATGCATTTGTACAAAAAGCCATAGGCCTACATGTTTTGATAATAAACCACTTAATTTATTATGTCAATAAAAGAACACTTGATGGGACTGAACTGTGTTGGAATATGATTACGACACCAGGATGTACGTCTGGAGATAACGATGATGAGGATAAGCTGCAGTGTTCATCAGTTCTACGCAGCAAACAATAATGTGGTTAAAAACATTCCGGGTGAAGCTCCAGCTCCTTTTTGATTCTGTTTTCCACAAGGAGACTGAAGTTGGGGTCTGTCACAGGAAGACTGTAGCTGACAAACACTTGCTTTTTGGTCTTCTTTGCTGGAAATACAACAAACAGAAAACAATTTAACACAAGTTTCTGATGGAATATTCTTCTAATCTCACAGGTATGATGGGCTGTGACATTTTTTGTGCAAATGAAGGGTTTTTATACTTTTTTTTAATCATGAGTTAATATGAGGTATTTATCTGCAGTGTGCTACCTAGAGTAGATGGCTGTCAGACAGGAATAGTAATAGGTTGGATTTCTACGGCACTTTTCATTTTTGATACATTATTCATTCACTCTCACATTCACACACTGGTGGTGGTAAGCTACATCTGTAACCACAGCTCCCCTGGGGACTGCTAACCCATGCCAAACAGCCCCTCCAACCGCCACCAAACATCCATTCACCAGTGTGAGTGACACTGGAGACTAGGAGAGTGAAGTGTCTTGCCCAAGGATACAATTAAAATGAGATTATTTTGGTAGGTGTCGAAAATATGTTCTACTGCCCCTGTGTTCAGCAGCAGTAGTTGCTTATTTTCTTTCCATGGTCTCACATTTGCATCAATAAACTGGGGTTGTGCTAACCACCATCTGCTGTGGGTAATCTACTATGACTCTAATCATAGTTATAGTGCATTAGTGATAATTTGAGAGAAAATTAAATAAATAAATAATGTTATCAGCCATGTCCATATCATGGCAGGTTAAAGGATTTGATAATTAACTATGTGCTGTAAAATAGAAATAGTCAGGGAAATGAAGTCATATTTCATTACCTAATCTCTGTGCCAATGAATTTGGAGCAGTATTTGATGGCTCCCCCATGACTAATGTTGATAATGGCATTGAATCCTGCAAACAGAAAAACAACATTTGTTAGTGAAGGACAATTAGCAGATTCAATAACACATTTTGACATCACAAATCATTTTTACTTTCTTAATGTGGGCTATGAGATCATGTTTTCCCATATGATATCTTCACTGAGTATGCAGGTAATTAAAAAAGATGTACATTTTAAAATTGAATGTAAAACTCTGACTGTATGTTATATGATCAAAACCAGGAAAGAATGATGGTAAAATTTGCCAGAACAAAGGTAGGGTGAAAATTTAGGCATAAAATACAAATATCAGTTGTCTAATACAGATGTATGGTGGATCTTCGGTACATTGCAAAAAGATTTAATGTTTTCATTGATAGCCAACACAATTTGACACCCTCAAGAATGTAGTTTAGTTAAAGACACCAAAGTCGTATTTTGTATATATATTAATGCAGACATGTTCTTTCCAGTAATTGCTCTTATGGCAGATATTATCATAAAAAAAGAGTAATGTGCATTTGAAATTTGATCCCCACAATAGTACCATAATATGAGAAATAAATACCAACAATGTGGAAGAACTGATGTGCTATGATGAGGAGATAAACAGAGACAATTTTACAGTTTTCAGCAAGGTATGATTTGGCAAATGTGCAAGTCTGGAACTTATTTTACAAACGTTAAAGACAAAGTGTTACTTAGAATAACTCTTGCAAATGTATTGGATCATCATCATGAATAACTCGACTAATGAATTATTGACCTTACCATCTTTAAATGAGCACCATGCCCGGCTTTCAAAGAACAATATCAACAATTACTGAAATTGTTCTACGCAAGTTATTTACTAAGACTAGTAATATTGTTTTGTTAGTACTAAGAAGCAAATTGGTAATAGTCATTACAGAACATTTCTTCTAAAAACCTGGTGATTTTAAGTATATTTACTCATCTTTCCTCGGGGTTATATCGTGTTCCTGTGGATAAACTGGACACAAAGTAGTTTAAACCAGCTCCAGAACCAGAACATGTTGCAACAACACTGATGCTTCACTAGGATTTAATACTGATGATATCATATATCATAAGTCAGGTAGAGGAACCAAAGCAATAACTACATGTACGATTATTAAAGTTGGATTTTTCATGCAGGACTTTTCGTGTTTGCTGTTGCTTTAAACTACCTTCACAGTGTTCGTGTATTTCTTTATTTTCTCTGTTGTACTTACATATTTGCTGCTCATTGAAACAGCCAGGTTGGACATGACTGGACTCGAACCGATCCACAGGAAAAACCCGCCACTGAGTTTCATAACGTGAAAGTGAATAACCTGCTCCAGAATCTTGTCCGAGAAATTATGCACAGAAATAGGGTCAAACGCCGCTCCATTCTGTGTTTCGTTCATTCTGATTAGCTTTTATTCCTAACTTCGGTTATGACTAGCATCTGCTCTCGTGCGTTAGCTGTAAACACTCCTACTTCCGGGTTCAAACGTAGATCTTGCAGCCCAAAGCAATCGATCGATGTGGTAAATCCGGTTCTTTTCGACACTCGATTCGTTGACATGGAGTGAAGTTGCAGGTGCGCAAATAAATAACCATCCAAAGCCGTTTTAAAACATTAATTTGGATGATTAATAGAATTTATTTTGATTATATTAACATTTTTGTAATTCTCAAAGATCCGTCTAACCTGTTTTAAGAGTTTTTTAAAGAGTAATATCGCAAGACAAGCAGAATTAAATCCCTTTCTAATTTAGTTCCACTTGTTCCCAGGCACAGGAAACTATGCCATTGGAAAACTGATTGGAAAGTGTGTATTTCGAGCTCTGCATGGGATTATTTCATCTTGATGTTTAGAAGTTGAATTAATCATAAAGTGTATACCAAACCAGGCTGCCCTATGTGCATGATATTATTTCCTATATTATGATACTGTCAAAAAAACAAAAAAAACAAACAAAACAAAACCTCAAGCAGCTCCTTCTACATTAAAATGTATTTGTTTATTATACATTCAAGATCTGAAAATTATGGATTAAATGCCAGTTCACTTTCACTGTCACATCCTGTAAAAATGTAACTTCTTGAGTTTTCACAGCTTCATTGATCTCTACTTCCTGAAATTAATCCACAAATGTATTAATGAATCAGAGCTAGAGCCACTTGGTTTCATTCAAAGACAGAACAACAGCACGGTCACCAGGAGAAATAAATAAAGAGTTTTTCAGGATTCCAAAAATGTTTCCAGAATTTCTGTAAGTATTGTTATTTGTCAGATTATTTTTCATTGTCAGCTTGCCTGTGAGTGGACCTGGGGTCAGCATTAGGATATCTAAAAATGTGTTAATTTATTTATTCCTTGCCAGTTTTGTTCAATATGTTGATTCAAGCTATTGATGGACAAATGATCCTATTGAATATTTGGTATCTAGTCTTTAAACTAAGAAACATTGAAAAAATACATTCTATTTTGTCCTAATCCATGTGATTACATTAAGTAAAACTGGGCAACTTCATCGTATTTTCTTATAATAGTTGCAAACAAACTGACAATTGCATCTAAATTCTTTGATTAAAGATAACAAAAGAAAAATTGTTAATTCCTAAATATTTTAAGTGCTTGTTTTCTCCAATCGAAAGTCCAAATAATCAAAACATACTCTTAGAATATATGAAAAAAGGTGTGGATATTTATAAAATCACATTCCGAAAACTGGACTGGTCAAAATAATCAATTTTATTTGAAAAAAAAAAAAATCTGAAAATGATCATCTACAATGGATTTCATAAAAAAAGTAAGAAAATATGGAAAAGTCCTTTTAAAAAAGAAAAGTAAGACAAAATAAATCAAATTTTTAAAAAAAAAATTAACAAAAAATTGCCTGAATGAATTGAAAACAGCAATTTAGTAAAGAAAAAATAGCTATAATTTACTATGACAGTGGAATATGAATGAAAACAGTATTTTCCCCTCATTTGGTGGATTTTAAAAAAATGATGATAGCTTTATAAAAGAAAAAAAAAAGATTCACATTTGAACAGAAAAGTAAATTATTCACCTGCTCTGCTGTCAGAGACTTGGAAGGATTAATAAGTGAAGTCAAAGTAAATATTAACAGAGTAGTAGTGATGCAATATTTGGGGATTTTGTGCTAGTGTCTCAATTTTCAAGAAAATCTTCCACCAGTTTGTTGAATTCAGCAGCAAATCTCAGGTGAAGATTGTGTTTTCCCTTCGGCATCAGATGTAATCTAGGTTTGGGACAGAAAAGTGCGCATTATCACATGTTTCTGATGGTAAAACGTGTGACGATATTGCTGCTATTGTTAGTGTGATGTGTGAAGTCTTACTGTGATCCTTTGATATGTTTGAGGAGGAAATGTGGGTGGAAGCTGGCAATCATGGGGTCTTTCTCTCCATGGATGATGAGCGTTGGACATTTTATCAAAGGCAGAAGCTCAACACAGATATTCCCTATAACCAGACAAGATACAAGCTCATTATTAGTTGAACATGATTAAACCTGATGTTTATTTTGTCTCCGCAGCAACATGAACTCATCACCTTCTGGCCTCTTTGCCAACTGTGCAAACCCGTCCACCCAGGCCTCCCAGGTTTTGGCAAAAAGTTCTGCCCCGTATACCTCCTCCATTGGCTGCCTCATCCTTGCACTCCACTTGGCGACATCACGGACCGCTAGGTGAAACCAATGAACACACAAACACAGATATCAGAAAAAAAGAGAAAAGTCTCACATGCAATATTTCACTACAATATCTTTGGTTTTGATTCCAGAAGACATTCACTGGATTTAACTCAGCAAATAGTTCAGATCCTTCCATGGGTAAATACTGCAGTGGTTAATAATATTTCAGCTGGAACAGGTTATTTAACTCTAACTGCAGTGAGTGTCCTCTCATGTCTTTAACATCAGAAGGACTGGACAATGCCAGGACTGATCAGGATCATCAAGTTTCTGACACAATAGTTCAGTGAGAATGAGACATCATTCAAACATGGATAAGCCTCCACAAGGTCCAGCCTCTAATTTTGGATGTGATGAAGACTTGATGCAGCAGTTTGATTGTCCATAATCAAAAAATTAATGCAACTATGAATGGAAAAAATATCATGAACCTTATTTCGATACTACATGTGGTGAAGCAGATGCCAGTGACTCTCTCCTGTAATCAAAACCAAAGATGTTGCAGTAAAATACTGCAAGTGCGACTTTATTTTTGGCCGGGCAGTGTATTTAGGATGAATTAAACAGTTATCCACAACAAAGGAAAAAACAGCCGAAGTGGCCATACCGTTACAAATATCAATGTCCTGCTGGGAAACAAACGCATTGGATCCCCAAACCACCATTTTGTTGATTAAACTGGGGTTCCTGGCAGCTGCAATCAGAGCAGTGATTCCTCCATCGCTCCACCCGAGCATAGAGAATTTACTAAAGCCTAAAGCCTGTAAATGAAATAATAAAAAAAAACAATAAAAACTCATCCTTAAGTCTTCACAGAGTTCATTGATTTCAAAATAACCCATGATTGGTAATAACACATCTTCTTTTCTGTCAAAGTCTCAAAAATACTTCAGCACAAAGAGTATACTGAGGGGTTGACTGGTTTATAAGATTATCAATATGATTATTATGATACTGAGTCAGTGTCCGTTAGCTTCCATCATCTAATGCAGGGGTTCCCAAAGTGGGGTACTTGGAAGAAACCCAGGGGTACTTGAAATTTTTTGGAAAAAATATATTAAATAAGTCAACGTGTACTGAATGCAAAATAAATTATGAGATTAATGCTGAAATATAAAATGCAATAAATAAATAAATACATGTAATAGTTTTATTGTCAATCGTCTTGTTTAAGCTTTGGTAACATTTGAAGAACATTTCTCTTTCACATTATTCAAAATGAGTTTATTTGAGTAGTTAAGTAATTGTGTTTTCTGGATGAAAGGTTCATTTATTAATTAATGACCAATTTATTTTTCTTATCAGTGAAACAGGACACTTCAGTTTATCCATCCGTTCATTTTCTATACCCGCTTTATCCTCACTAGGGTCACGGGGGTCGCATGGAGCCTATCCCAGCTACTTAGGGCGAA
>JAQQZY010000020.1:13333270-13344068 GCA_030068375.1 Ostorhinchus rueppellii | reverse complement strand
GGTAATAGGCAGACTTAGTAACAGCTGGTTGTTAAAATTCAGGTCTGAGTCAATAATTACACCAAGATTTCTGACTTGGTTTGTAGAGTTCAGTGACATGGAGTCAAGGTGAGCACTGACCTCTGACCTTTCTCTTTTTGGGCCAAAAACAATCACTTCTGTCTTGTCTGGATTGAGCTGGAGAAAGTTCTGGCACATCCACTTAATGACTTGATGAATCCCCTTACTCAGTGAAAGTAAGGGACTGTAGTGATGTGATGACACTGAAATGTAAAGTTGTGTGTCATCTGCATAGGTGTGGTAAGAAATGTTGAAAGGCTCTATGATCTGAGCCAAGGGCGTGTAGATGTTGAACAGAAGCAGTCCAAGAATGGACCCTTGGGGAACCCCACATTGGTTTTCTCCAACTCATAATTACCAACTGAAACAAAGTAGTCTCTACCTTGTAGGTAAGATTTGAACCAATTTAACACAGTGCCAGTAAGTCCCGCCCACTTTTACAGTCTGTTGAGCAGTATGTTGTGGTCAACAGTATCAAATGCAGCACTTCAACTAACATCTGAAGAGTTAATTTCTCCAAACTTTTACATGAATACTTTGCCAATTATCTTTGAAAACCTACTATTTGGGTATTTCTTTCTGACCTTGTGGACTGTTTTTCATAGTTTCACATGATTCATTGTGTTCTGTCCAGTTCTATGTATAAACTAAGCTAGTACTGTATGTTCATATCTTGTGAAGTGGAACATGACGTAGCTTCATTTATTTCACCCATTATCTACTGTTACTGCCTAAAATGACAGTTTTTTGCTTCATTATCTTAACATTTACAGATTTATTTGGTCAAAGCCTTCAAATGTTAAATTTCTAACCTTTTCCAGTACAAAGACAGGAACATACACGTGTCTCTCAAAAACAATAACATTTTTTGGCTGGTTTTGTGTAACACAATGTCATTGTTACAATATTACCAAAATTCTCTGCTGGTATTGGAGTCAGAATGCCGTTTCTGTCCGTTTTTGTCTGACAACCTGGTCTAGTTGTAAATCCACAGACCCCTTAAAATACACCTGCTGTTAACCGCCGGTGACTCTAACTGTGACTCTAACTGCCTCTGTCTCTTTACATCATTGTCTCATTTTTCCATCTGACTCACTTTACCCTTCCTCAGTATCGGGTCTGGTGGCAGGACCGCTATGGGAAGAACTCCTTCAACGATGACGAGGAGGTCGAGGCTCTTTTGACTCGAAAATGTAATAGCAGCAGCGGCGGCAGCGATGCCATGGCAACCAGCATCACTCCACGGCTGGCCACCTGAGAATTCTTCAAATCTAACACAGGCTGCAGAGGACTCAGTTTGAGGTTTCTTCACGGACCATTAAACTCACAAGCTGTTTAAAAGCGTCATCAATCCTGCATTTATGTCATCAAAAATTCAGGAGTGATGTATGTTGAATAAGTTAGGAGGTCATGTGAGCGGGGATTTTTACCATGTCAATATCGCGAGTCCCCTTCGAACATCATGTCCCTATTTGTAACTGTCAAAACAACACGCAAGGGCAGTCAAGCATAAGATCAAGGAAATATATAGTTACACTAAGCTCTGCGAAGCCACATTCACACAGCATCTCACCGCTGTGAGTTTTGTTATGCTGTGGTTTGTACTTATATTATGAGTATCACTTCATAAATTTATACTGCGAAAGCTCAACTTTACATTATCTGGTAGTGAAAGAGTACATTAACAGTATTTTTTATTTATTGTTGTAGTAGTTCTAATAAATAACAGGTGAATGGTCTAATGAGCTTCTTCAGTTTTGCATCCCTGGTGTGTTTTAAAGGCAGGTTAATGTGCTTTCAGCTAATCTAAGACAGTTTTCAAGGATGTATATAGTTTTGTGGTGATTTCCAGATGGATTTTACTTGTACATTTCATCGTGATTTATCACGATTTATTTTAGTATTATCAACTGCATTTTTTTTTTTTGTGGTGAAAATCAGGTATTTCCCTTTATTTAATTTACTGACCATGTACAAGCTTAGAGTCAGTTCAAAGGTTATTATATCAAAACAAGGAAAAAAGTGACTTTTTCAGCTAATGCCTACAACCACTATCATTTGTCAGACTACATTGGTTTTACTGGTGAATCAGTGTTGCATAAAATGACAGTGTTTCCATGTTCCTTACGGAGCCTCTGAACATCCAAATAGGTCCTACCTGGCACCTGAAAAGATGAGAAACTGCATTTTAGCGGAAATATTTTAAAGGTATTAACTGGATTAGTGCTTGAAACTGTTTACACATTTTAGATTAGAAGAGGCCTTCAGTAGCAGCTGGATGTGTATTTCTTCAAGGTTTAAGATGGAACAATCATTGAAATTGAAGCCATTAATAAACACTTCATTGATCAGTTTATCATATGTATTCTAAATCAGCAAATGGAGATTTGTGGTTTCAATAAGAATGAAAAATCTAATCTGAAGGGGAAGAAAATCCAGACAAATGCATGAAGTATAACTGTAACAAACTATATATCGTCATCCACCTGCTAACAATAAGACACTGTAAATATGGTCAGTCTCATGGTGCAGGTACTGGTTCTGTTTTATGCTATATATGAAAAAAGGTGCAAGATACAGGAGAGGTCAAAGGTCAAAAACAGGATTATGAAGAAGCCTTGTCTTTATAAATGTCACTAATCATATTAAAGGAAAAACAGATTTATTAGACTTATTTCATCAAAGTAAAAAAAGGCAAGAAATACATTTACACAGGTTAAATCAAGTTTCATCAATATGAAAAGTTTGAATATTAACTTGTGTCCATGTGGTGGTGTAAATAAAAACAGTCATGTATTCTGACTTAGTGGATATTTTAACACTGACTTTCGTAGACGACTCCATCAAATGAGTTCTGGATGTTGTCATGCATCTCAAACTACTGGAATAAACAATTCACTGGCACAAAACCTGAACTTAAATAATCTGCAACAAGATGCTAAGTAAAAAAAAAAATTTTTTTTTGCATTTTTGGGCTCAAACAGGTGACTAGGTTTTTATAAAAGGTTACACATAGAAAAATGTTTAATTCAATTTAAAACTGTTCTCAATATATTTACAATACTTTATTTGATGTGTGCTTCCTGTTTGAACTTTTTCACCTCAGATTTTGTGCGTTGGCTATTTTTACCTTTACCTTATGTACCTTACCTTTATCTTTACCTTACCTTACCTTACGTTTACCTTACCTTAACCTTATCTTTCCTTACTTTATCTTACCTTACATTATCTTACCTTTACCTTATGTTAGCTTACCTTTACCTTACTTTTACCTTACCTTAACCTTATCTTTCCTTACTTTATCTTACATTACATTATCTTACCTTTACCTTACCTTACCTTACCTTTCCTTATCTTACAGATTTCCTGCTTTTGCTTTGTCAAACCACTTTGTAAACTTTTACGTTTTTATTTGATTATTCTGCTTTTATTTTTTAATAGCTCTTTGCCTGCTATATATCGTATTCTGCATTTGTTTCATTTGTGGTCATTTTGCTTTTACTTATTTTTATGCCTGTGTAATATACTTTGTAATACAAGTTTAGAAAAGTGCTCTAAATAAAGATTATTCCTATTAAAGATGTCGTGTACATTAGTTCATATTGTTAGTATTCATGAGGGAAATGTATAATGTCTCCCTCTGATTTATGATTTATTTATTTACTTATTATTGTATTGCTTTATTTAACAGAGACAATGCTCATGAATCAACATTACTGTAAATTTGACAGAACTGATCCACACCGGTTGTTGATGGACTGGCTGTTCTGTATCTTCCTTTAAAACAGGAGTAAAATATTTAAGATACAGTCATAGTAATCATTTATAAGCATGCAAAGGAAAATAATAAGTACATATTGATGTAATTAAAACATTATTGATAGTATCCCTTTGCCATATTGTGTACTGTTTATACATGTACTATTAAAAGATGCAACACAAACACACATAATGTAAAATATGCAGGAAAAAAGACATGCTTTTACACCAGGAGGATCAAACATTTGGATGACTTTGCAAAAAAAAAAGAGCAAAAAAAAAAAAGATATTAACAGTCAGTGGTGTCAAATTCATTTTAGTTCCAGTCTCCAAAATCTGACTGAATGTTTTGAGTCTTTGTGTCTACAGTGATCTGTAAATTGTAATGTACATGTAAATGATAAATTGAGGTATAATATTGTTAAAATTGCTCTTTTTTTCTTAAAACATTTCAGATTGTTCAGGTTATATAAATGTTTTGTGAAAGAATAGCTGTTTTTTTAATAATTTTATTTTGGGGGGTTTTTTTTGCACTAAAACAAAAAGAAAACTATGAAGTTATCATTAAGGTTCATATAGTCTTGTTTTATTGGTCCACTTGAGATCAAACTATATGTGGCCCCTGAACTAAAATGACTCTGAAACCCCTGTGCCATTTTATACATACATATATATATATATATATTCAGCCCTGTGATGAACTGGTGACTTGTCCAGGGTGTACCCCGCCTTCGCCCTTTAGTAGCTGGGATAGGCTCCATGTGACCCCCATGACCCTAGTGAGGATAAAGCGGGTATAGAAAATGAATGAATGTATAAATGCTTCACTTTGCACTTTCTGTGCATATTACCATATTACAATGCAAAAACCCACTGTAAATAACATACACATGTATATTTTAATAGACTGAACCCACACAGCCCTCACTGTATAGAACTCCAATTTACACTCTGTACATATTACAAAGTAAATTCTCTGTAAACACCAGCCATTGTCGTCTTGTCTCTAGTGGACTGTCTGTGTCATGTCTAGGTCCACATGTTGTCTGGGTTGATGTTAGAACTGTATGCTGTGTAAAAACCAAAGCCCAATTCCCTGTACGTGTTCATATACTTGGTTCTGAAACTATTTCATTTGATGCCATTTTAATTGTCTTCATAATCTCCTTATAGGAACTGTTTGTGTATACCTTTCTCTCTCTGTGCTTTATGAGCCACAGTTTGTCGCTTTCTCGTGTTCCTGTTTACATCTGTTGTATTTTCTTCCATTTCAAATGCTCTTCTGTGGATGTTCTGCTCATCATTTCTGCATCAGGACCACTCTACAGTGACTTTTCGTAAGACTTTATCATTTCACAGAATTGTTTTCGTCTCCATCCGTCGGTTTCCCATGTGTGCGGGTGTGTGACACTGTGTGTGTGACAGGGTTTCCCCGGTGTGTTACTGGTGATCGGCCGCTGTGTGCGCAGATAAGCTTCTGAGGAGAGCAGCGCAGCGGCAGGTGCGTGCGTCCTCCTCCAGCATCCTCAGACTCCGCCCTCCGGAGCCACATTTAAGCGGGCCCGTCGTAAAGATGAGGGCTTTCTGACACTGACTGATTCCAAAACTTGGACGTGTTTCGAGTTTCACAGGTAAGACCACTTAGACTGGCTTCCCAGGCGCACGTTGCTCCGGTTTGCACTGCGTGGGAGACTGGGGGTTTAACCAAAAGTGAGTCCTGGGTTTCGTGCTTAACTTTCTGTCAAACATCAGCACATGAAACTTGATTATTACAGGCGCTAACTGTGGAGTTTTTGCGCAGAGATGAACCCAGATGTGGATTACTCAGGCTCGGGGAGCAGCGGGAACGGAAAGCTGCGCCAGTGGCTGATCGAGCAGGTGGACTGTGGGAAATATCCCGGTCTGGTGTGGGAGAACGACGACAAAACCATCTTTCGGATACCGTGGAAACACGCCGGGAAACAGGACTACAACCGGGATGAGGATGCCGCGCTTTTCAAGGTAAGAATCCTCATCCTCCGACCTCAGAATAAGCACAAGAAGAAAGTTTATCTAGTGAAGAATAAAGCTGAAGCATTTAAAGAACAAAAATATCCAAATATAACACAAATGAATAGGGGGAAAAAAACTATATTATGAATATTCTATTATATTCATGATGCTCATCTTCAGTGTTGCAGCTGGTAATTGCAAGTTACATTAATAATTATCATCTTTTAAGTAAATAAAGTTACATATATGAATATGATGAAGTTGAAAAGTGCAATATTTAGCTGTGAGGGTGCAGGGGAGTAGAAATATACAGTTATATCAAATATAACTACAGGTATTGTGTATTTAAAGTAAAAGCAGAGTTACATTTCAATGCTTAAAGAGCTTAAGTGAGAAAATAAGAAAGAAATACACATAATTTTTTATCTATTTGTATTATTTTTTAATTTCAGAAAGCCATGATGTGCTGTAGCCATAAGACACTTGCATGTTTCTTAATGTTTTAATGGATTATGTAAAGGATTGTGTACAATCTGAGCTCATTTGTTGACTGAATGTCTGTTTAGCTGATATCACAGGTTCCTTTTTAAAACTAGATTCTGGTAAAGTCGTGCCCCTCATCTGTCCACAGGCCTGGGCATTGTTTAAAGGCAAGTTTCGTGAAGGTATTGACAAACCAGACCCACCGACCTGGAAGACGCGCCTCCGCTGTGCCTTAAACAAGAGCAATGACTTTGAGGAACTGGTGGAGAGAAGCCAGCTGGACATCTCAGACCCATACAAAGTCTATCGCATCATCCCTGAGGGGGCCAAGAAACGTAAGTGTCAGACAGAAAGTACATTTGATTATAAGGACTCAGATCATAAACTCAGCAGTGCTCATGATACTTAATACATGAAAAAATACAGGATGTGATATGACTGTATGCTGTTCCCTGTGGCTTTATGAGAAGTAGAGTTAGAGTCTGATCAATTAAATAAAGTGAATTCAGTGAGATCTGACACCAGCTTCTCTGTAAGAAGATGATGTTGATGTTTTTTACTCATGCACTGAGAAACAAAAATATGTTACACATGAGCAGTTTACAGCAGATGTACAAGAAAGGGAACCCCAAAGAAGCAAAAGTGCTTATAAATAGGGGACCCAAGGAATTCTAATATTATAAAGAAGAAGAAGAAGAAAAAAGGAAACTATTTATAAAAAAAACAAATAAACAAACAAAAAAAACACATCTATTTTGTTGTTTTCACTTTTTGGATGTATTGATTAGGTCTGCAGCACTTTTTCCAACCACCGGGCTATACTTAAACACGTAAATGTGCTTTTGTGCATCAAATGATCATGTGTCATACATGCACTGTTAAAAAAGTGTGACCTTAATCCTGGGTAAAATTAATTACCCACATCAAACATGTGATATATGACACATATCATGAGTAAAATGTCACTGCAGTCTCATAATCAGTCTTCATCTAAAGTGGGTGTTTTGTACATGGCAGTAAATGACTTTTATCCTGGGAGAAATGCACTGTTGTGTGACTGAAAAATGTCAGTGACTCTTCGGTAGAAGAAACCAAACCACCAGTTGGGGTCATAGTTCACGGTGCAGCGGCATGTTGCAGAGGTGCACAGTGCCGTTCATCTCCATCTGTTCAGTGAACGTCTCTGTGTTGCATTCAGGACCCAGACAGGAGGACAGCCCTCTGAGTCCTATGAGCTACCCAGTACACTCCTCCTACCCCGCTCTGCAGACTCAGGTAATTTACATAAACACACACATGGGTAAGGCTGTCTTTACAGAGAGATAAAGACAGAAACGCTGCATGAGTAAACTGACTGTGCATGCATGAATGACTGCAGAAACACAGGACAACAACTGAAGGCTACATTTGGATGAATTAGATGCTGAAGAACCCAAACAAATGATTAAAATCCTGACATAAGAGCAGGAAATAACAGTCAAGGTACTAATATCAAGTAGTTCATGTCAAAACTTCTGCATTAAAAGCCTTGTTTAAGTAAAATATATGTAAGTATTATGTAAAATAGTGATGTTTTTAGATATTACCACTGCATTAATGAGTGCGTGTGACATTTTACCGCTCTATATGCTTAACACTGAGGTCATTTTAATTACTTTATGGAATTTGGGTAATTTCATCCACATCAGCATGTAATATTCAATTATCATATTTTTGTATGTCGCTCTCTTAGAAGTCAACTTTTCCTGAGTTTACAATAACAGGCCTGTTTTCAGTTCTGTAACATTGCATTTCCCAGCGATTCCAAAAGGAGCTGAAGAATTTATTTAGCTGAAGAAAAACAGAAATTTAAGATAACTTTAAACTTTGTCACAAACAAAGTCAATACCTTTGTAGATATGGTTTTTTTTTTGTATTTTTTTTTTACGTACACCTACTATGGACAAAAGTTAATCTCCTCAAGACTGGACAAAACAAACACTGACTGTAATGGGTGTATATTTATTTGGCTTTACCACGGCACATGACTAAATATCATACACTGAAGTTATAATAAGAAAGAAAAACACATGCTATTTCATATTACATGTTAGCTACAATAGAGCTGGTAGGTTGAAGAGAAAACAGCCTCAAAAAGTGCTACAACAGTAACATTTCAGTGTCAGTTTAACAAAGCCACTGCTTTCATGACAGATCTATTTTCACTGTGTTATATCATCAGTCGTAGGAGCAGATGTAAACGGCATGTGTGTCTTTAGATGCAGCAGTACATCCCTTCTGAATGTGGATGGAGAGACTACTGTCAGGACCAGGCCTCTCTGCCGGAGCTGCCCTTTGCTCAGTGTCCTTGTCCCCCCCGCAGCCTGCCGTGGCCGGCCCCGCCCATGGAGAACGGTACAGTCCCGAACATCAGCATCGCCAAAGCATGAGTCAGTCTGTCTGTATGTTATGAGCTCATGTGTATTTGTGTGTGTGTGTGTGTGTGTGTGTGCAGGATATCAAATCAGAGCCTCCATTTACTCGTACGGTCCAGCTGACGGTCAACCATCACCCTTCAGTTTGGACGCCGGTATGAGGTCGGCAGAGGCGCTGTCAGGTACACACACGCTTCATACCAAGAGATATAACGGGGGGGATTGTTGGGGCAAGATTATTGACAAATTATTCCATACTTGCATTTCCACTATCTAATAACTTTGTTAGATTTATTTTTGGGGGGTATTTATTGCTTTGATTTACACGTTCAGTTCAACAGTTCTAACAAAATCAAATGTCTTGAGGAAGAGGATGGTTGACATTATAGACATAGAACAGACAGAAACTGTAGCCTTGGATCTGTTGTATACTATTATGCCCAAACCTTAGATGTATTGTATTGAATACCAAATATTTAACTTCATCCTCTGCCTGCTGTAGGGTTTTTAATTTATAACAATAAGAATAAGCGTCACTGTCTTTGCAAATGCTATTGTACAGTGCAATGAAATTTGGTTTTATATTCTGTAAGATGCTCAGGTAAATACACACATCAATTATACAGACAAGAATCAAAAAGTATAAGCGTAAAACAACATGTATTTAATCTCTGGACTTCCACCAGATCAGTGGTATCTGTATCATTAGAAGGTTCAGATTTAATTTAATTTTATTTTTTTTTGTGCTCTGGGTATTTTCATGAGCACTAAAGATCCATTTGTGATTAATCCAAGACATATGTTGAGGAATAAGCATGTTCCTTTAGTCTGGGGGTCAATTATGATTTAAGGTGATCATTATGTTTAAGTTGCATTATAATTTAGTTTCACATTAATCAGTTTATCAATTTAGCATTTTCATTGCATCAATATTTGTGCTGTGTGACATCAACAGCTCAAATTAAAACAAAGCAACTGTAACTCAATCCCATTTCAGCAATATTTATTTTTAGTGTAACTGGACTCTGGAGGGTTTTAGTAATAATCCCATGTGTCCCGTCTGCTTCCCCCAGACCCCCGCCTCCATGTGTCCGTATATTTCCGAGACACTCTGGTCAGGGAGGTGACCACTTCCAGCCCAGAAGGGTGTCACATCAAACCGTGCTCCCTAGAGGAGAAGCACTACCTCCCCCCCGGGGGTCCCGAACTGGTCCCCTTACCCGTGGAGACCCTCTCAGCCCAGCGGAGGTCAGACGAGTGTCCGCCCAGTCCTCCGTCTGCCCTGGAGAGAGGGGTGTTGGTGTGGATGGCTTCAGACGGACTGTACGCCCAAAGGCTGTGTCAGAGCAGAGTGTACTGGCAGGGAGGGCTCTCACCGTACGGAGACAAGTTCAACAAACTGGAGAGGGATGTCCCATGTAAACTCCTGCACACACAGGACTACCTCACAGGTGAGACGCTCAGCAGCACCGTGAAATACAGAGAAGGGTAAAACATGCACATCCATGTAGGGCTGCGCAATGAATCGAATTTTGATCACGATTTCGATTTTGTTGTCGAACGATCTCAAAACTCATATAATGGAGTTGAAACGATTTATTTTCTGTTTTTCTTTACACAATTTCTGAGAGACACACATGCACAATACATTCCATTCCATTGCAAAACGGCTGTAAAGCACATATTTGTAGCCAAAATGCATTTTCAATTTGAATGTTTTGCATAAAGAATCAATAAGAAAGTGTTTTTTTTGAGAGAGAAAGGCTGAATAAATGCATTGTGGAACTCAAAATTAATCATTTGAATAATCGTGATTTCAGTATTGACCAAAATAATCATGATATTGATTTTTTCCATAATCGAGCAGCCCAACATCTACATTCCCCAGAGTTCCTAAAATTAATCTTTAATCCAATGAGAATGTTCTGACATGCTGAATGTGACCATGTCAACAACACTAAGACAAAAGCTGAGAATTTCCATTACTAACCCAACTGTGTACTTTTATTATGAATTGTTCGCCCTGTGATGAACTGGCGACTTGTCCAGGGTGTACCCCGCCTTCGCCCTTAAGTAGCTGGGATAGGCTC
>JAQQZY010000020.1:13277096-13305996 GCA_030068375.1 Ostorhinchus rueppellii | reverse complement strand
GCAACCCCGGTCCTTAAGAGCCACTAGCCTGCATGTTTTAGATGTTTCCCTCGTCCAGCACACCTGATGGTCATTATCAGGCTCCTGCAGAGCTTGATGATAGACTTATCATTAGAATCCAGTGTGTTGGAAGAAGGATACATCTAAAACATGCAGGGTAGTGGCTCTCGAGGACTAGGGTTGCCGACCCCTGCTTTAAACGGTCCTAAAACTATAACAACAATGTACCTTAAAAGCATCTCAAACCAGAAGCCAACTCAATCAATTCAGAAAAACATCTACATCCACATTTGTCCTTTTACCATTTATTTAAATGACTTTGAATGTATTAAAAGAGACCAGTTCCTTCAGTTTAATGTCCTTCTGTAGGTTGTTCCAGGGAGTGGGAGCAGAACATTTCAAAGCTTTCTTTCCCAGTTCTGTTCTGACTTTTGGAACCTGTAAAGATAATAGATCCTGGGACCGGAGACTGTAATTATTCAAGTCAGTCCAACAAATGGATGATATGCTACAAGTGCAGTGGTTCAAATAACATGGAGGTTTGTCAGCAATTTAATATGGGAAAGAATGGCCATGTCTTTAAAGTGGTCACCTTTCTGATCAGTTTCTTCTACTGTTTATTTTATAGTTCTATTCATTCCACCTTTAGTTCAACAGAAACAAAGGAATATTCATTATATAAAAATAACTTGCATGTTTTAAAGTCTTCAAGCCCTTCACACCATTTCTGAATGTGCAAAAAAAAAAAAAGCAGTAATGGGAACTTAGTCAGCCATGAATATACTGAAACAGATACAGATTGGATGATAGCATCAGTGAAAGAGCAGCTTCATGTCATCCATCTTTACATACAAACCCTTCATTCAGCAAGTTCAAGTTATTTCTGTGTCTAAGATGCACCCCAGAGGATTTAAGAATTCATTTGTTCCTGCTGACATTGGCCTTCTGAATGACATTATTATGTACTTTTGTGCTTTATTTGTTGTTGGTCACAGTATTATTGCTGGCTGAGCAGCAGAATTGCCTCTCTGGGATAAAAAAAAAATATTACATGAACTTACCTGTCATAATCCAACAAGTTCCCTTCAAATAAAATGACCTTACTTTGCTTTAATTTCCATACTTTCCTTGCTCTCTAGGTCTAAAATCTCACACTGGTCACTACAACGAAATAAATTAAAGACCACACCCGGCCAAAAAAAGGCATTCACATTAACAGACAGTGACGTTAGAGATGACAGAATGGTTAGCCTACATTCAGAAAACCACAGAGTCACCACTGGCAAGAGTTTGTTTTTCACACAAGACCTTACTGAGACTACAGACAGACTAGATTAGAGACTTCAGTGCGCGCATGTAAACATTTATCCACTTAGTCATGGCAGCAGATTTGTATTTGATGCTTGCACAGTTTATACATTGTGTGACACTGGTCTTGACTCTGGTCAGCTGTGCTCAGCGGAGTCTGGCTGCCTCACCCCTGCTTCACATATTCAGGCTGGGGAAACCCCATCTGCACCTTGCTCCATTTCCCTTTACCAGAAGCACCCTACACCCTGTTCTTCCTCCTCATCGTCGTCGTCGTTGTCCTCCTCCCCTGAGCTTAACCCCATTCACCACCATCTTAAACAAGTTACAGGAAATGAGGATGTATCTGCTTCATGTCCACCCAGAAAACAGCCTGATAACATTTTGTGGTTTGAATGAGTAAGACACGTGTTTGTTTGATTGTGTAAAGGAGAGAGCCCACGCTTTGGTGACGCTGACAGTCACTATATGTAGAATTTCAGGTGTATTAACCTCAAACAGTTTAAAGGAAACAATAAAAGACACAAACAGCTCAGCTTACTGATGTTGGACTGAAGTCCTCTTGAACCCTAGTGAACCGATCTGGAGACGACAGGTCCACTGCAATACTGCTACATAAACAAAAGAAGAGACTTATACAATATGTTTTCAGACTGAAATGTAAACATGTCCATATTTAAACAAATAACACTTACTGAGATGTATTAATGTCTCCGTCTGTCTTTGTGCTCAGCTGCTCCAAACAGTTGATGAAAACCTGAGATGAGCAATAACATAAGTTTTATTTATAAAAGCATCTTTCAAGGTACCAAAGGCACCTACAATGTAGCTCAGAAAACAACACAGTACAAGTACAAAATGTTGAGGAGATTATATTAAACTAGAAAAGCACTCGGAGAGTGCAGACCTCCGCCAAGGTAGTGTTTGTACTTTCCTCCACTAGATGATGCTCAGTGACCTCATAGGCAAATCAGTACTGTCATGCCCTATCTCCCAATGATAATGAAACCTTTGAAAAATCCCTGGATCCAGACAGTGATCCGGATCACCACCAACATTTTATCAGTTGTACCTCGTCCCATTTCTAACAATTGCTGAAAATTTCATCCAAATCCATTCAGAACTTTTCAAGTTATATTGAACACAAACAAACAGATAAACACCAGCAAAAACATAACCTCCTTGGAGGTAATAAACTGCAACATTAGCCACTCTACAAAATAGGATGATGCCATGGCACCGTATCTCCATAACAAAAGATGGAAACACAGATAATGTTGTGCCTACCCCAATGTTGTCATAGTTAATGGTTATAATTATAATATAGAAAAGTAATCAAACAACATAACACGGCTGATTTTGTCCGTACAATAATAGATATTTTACCTTCATTATGCTGACACTGAGCTCTGCAGCCTGGTCCTGTACCTGGTCCAGCTGTAACACCTGAGAAAAAAAAAGTGGAACACATATCATGCATACATTGGGGGAAAAAAAATTATATATTCATTCATTTATTTATTTTTTCCCTGTACATCATGTGTTTTATAGGGGCTTAAATCAGTCTGTTTTGTTTGATTGAAGCTGACCTTTAAAGATGAATTATCTGTTGGTTTCATTTTGGTTTCTGTTTGGTACTAATTACTTTAATCAAAACAAACATCTTTCTTCCACCTTCAGACAAAACACCACAGCAAAACTAAATTAATTCAATTGCTTTACTGTATGTTACACAGTACATAGTAAAAGGAGGCTTATTATTTTCACACAAGTGTTTGTTGCTGTATTGGATTTGATGATTTTCTTACGTTCATCTCTCCTGGTTTGATTTCCAGAGGCTCCTTGAGCAACTGTAACATCTGGACCATGCACTGTTCAAACTGCGAGGGCTGCAGAAAAAAAAAAGAGATGTAAAAATACAAGTTACCACTTAATTTCATCATGATACCATCACATTTATTATCGAGGAGGTTGGCACATTCAAAATAAAAAGCAGTAACAGTATGTATATTTAAAGTCTAATGTAATGCTCTACTAGAAAAAACAAAACAAATGTTGTAAAATGTAGTTTAGTTAAGTTTATTTCGGACACAAACATGATACAAAACTTGTGAAAAAAAATTAAAAAAAAAAAAAAAAAAAAAAAAAAAATAGAAAACCGAACAGCTGTTGTGCCTGAAATTTAAACAAAAAAACCCTCAATATAATATTTATATATATTTCACAAAAAAATAAGCCTAGTATTCATGTAATCATTACCAGGCTGGTGATTCCTTCATTATCTACTATCCAGTCTTCCTTCTCTGCAAGCCTCTTGACATCTGAAGATATGGAACAAAAGGGCAATTACTTGAAAGGTTTCCACAGTTGGCAAATGTGTTATACTAGCCCATTCCAACTGAAAATATAAACACAATTAACAGTTTCTGAAGGCAAAACCACAACATGATCTAAAATCAAACTCTTTAAATGCTGAGACCACAATGCGATGTGAATGAGGGGGCTGGGGTGTGGGGATACGACAAAACCAGTCACTCTTCTCAAAATGACCAGGCCTAACCACAAGTGAAAGTGAACATGTCTGGTTTTAGTATCACAACACTTTCTTCATTACAGCACTGGAAGCTGAATAAGCTAAAGGCAGCAGTTGAGCACAGTGACCACCAGTACCTTAATGAGCAATACAACATGTGCTACCATCAACAAGAGTAAATAACTCCACTGTGTTTGTGGCAACCTGGGTTTCTATGGCACTGTCATAGATGGTGTTTATTGTCATTAATGATACCAGAACACTGAACCAAAAAGACGAGCCATGTTTTTGTTTTAACCTGTTACAACCACAGAGGGCGACGGCTTTCATTTATTTGTTTCTTGTTAAGAAAATCAGAGGTTAGTCTTTTAAAGTGTCCAACAGGAGCCAAGAACAGTTGGAATTACTTCATTGTCTCAAAGACACAGAGACCTAATGTGTCAAGATAACTAAATATTTTATATTTTATTGGGATAGTGGGTGCCTAATCTGTTACTAAGATAACAAAATTCACTTTTGACATAATAGGTGAATGGTTGGAGACAATAACTGTGACTTAAACTGTTCTTGGCTTCTCTCCTATCCCTATTCCACATTGCACAACACATCTATTCATTACAAACATCTACTGGACGATTTATGAATGTTTTTCCTTTCATATCAATGCATATAAAGTGTTCAATTTGCTCATTTTGAATTAGCAGGAAATGGTACAACAAACAGCAAACTGATACCAATCAAACTGGGATTTCAGAATGACTTGGTAAATAAAAGTACGTGAAACACATCATGTATTTATTACTAATCTATTTTATTCTATAGTGCTTCTAAAAACATTTCCTCTACAGCCTTAAGAAACGTGTAATTCCAGTGTATATTATAGGATAAGTACACATCACTGTATTAAACATCAGGCATTTTTTTCAATATGCACGCTGAAGGAATGTTAATGCTGTTGAGTTTTTATAAATTAAGCCCATTTGGAAATATATAAATGCTAACGGTAATAAACCACAATGAGTGAGGATAACCGCATCCTCTATCATTTATTACTGAGTGTCTTTCCTCAGCATCCCCTCTCTCACCTTCTGTAGTGTGCAGCAGAGTCACCATGAGGCAGTGGACTCTCAAATCCAGCAACAGATCCTGGATCACTTGCAGCAAATCATTTGGTATCTCGAGTGCAGACAGAGCGTCATGACAACCCCTGCGTAAGAAAATCCATTGGTAGCAGTTGTAGTGAGAGGTAAGTTAGTGGGATTTCTGGCATAAATTTGAACAAACTCCTAAATATGTCCATGCCAGATGTGCACATAATAAACAGGGTGTGGATTTAAAAAAAAAAGAAAAAAAAAGAGTGTGCGCACCTGACAGTATGTATGATCTGAGTCAACCAGGGCCCAGTGAGTTCCGTCTTGTTCTCCCAGCCTCCATATAGATTCAGCTCATTCTGCGGCAGGGTGGCAGACAGCAGCGCACCTCGGATGAGCTTCACCAGCCGATTGGTCAATTCCTCAATCATTTTCTACAGCAAAAATGCACATGATGCTGTTATGAAGCATTAATGAAAACGGGAGTAAAATCCATAGTAAATACACTGTATAAAAACAGCCAGTTCAATGCACCTTAAAGTCATTCTGTCTCTGTCTGGCGTTCTTCTTGGATTTTTCCACCTGCCCAGACTTCTCTCCAGTCTGGAACAGGAAAAAAAGCATTGTTAACATGTTGCCCTCCACGAATGTCATGGAATCATCTCTGATGTTCGTTTTTGTTTTGTTTTTTTTAATTAACTACATTATTCAATCCTAATCCAACCACTTACCTTTTTTTTTTTACATAGACACAGAGTTGTTATTGTTACCATTAATTTTATGTGTAGCTTATGTGCATTATGGGACACTAACTACTGTGAACATTAGTGTCTCCTAATTCATTTTGTATCAAGGTAAAAGCTTCTAGATGATTTACCTCACTAAACAGACTTCCATTAACGTAAGAGATCCAAAGTTTCCAGAAGTTCGGCAGCTGACCAATCACAACATCTGACAGCTTCTCCACAAACTGCACCTGCTGAGGTGTTTCAAAGCGACAGGCTGCAACAGAAACATACACAGAATAAAAAATATTAGTAATTAATAACACTAAAGTATAAGGTACATTTAACTGTATTTAGTTACAATTTAAGGCTGTAATGTACAGGTGCAACCTTAAAAACATTACTTAAAGGGATTATTGAAAATGTAGTAATAATTAATTTCCCATTATCCCATAATTTATAATGAACCTGCATGTGAGAGCAGACTCTGTGTCCATACAGGTCGCAGAGTTACAACAGATACTTAAACTGCATATTCAAATAAATAACAAATTAACATTTGTTATTTTGACCAATTTTACTTGATGCTAAACAGAGAAAGAGCTTTTTCTGCTTCCATTTTTATTCCAAGACAGTTCATTGCACAAAACACCCTCCAGAAAATAAATGAAAGCAAAACATCCTCATTAAACATGGTTTAATTTTCATCTTTACTGTTTTTTACGCTATCCTCAGCTGTGGAAATTAAAATGTCAAAGAAAAACTGCAGACAAACACACTGTTTTTGTGTCGGAGTTCTGTCTGAGTTCAGTCCACTTCATGTAACAACGCTGTATGAATGTGGAATTCTGTTATATCTGGTCATCTAAAACTGAGTAATCATGAGTAAACATGACGTATTTAAAAGAATAGTATTTTTGTGGAATATAAACTATAAACTAAGTCTCATGTATTCTATAACTTGTACTGAAATACATTTTTAAAGTAACCCTCGCTCCACTGCATATCCATTATCTCTTTTGGGTGTATAAAAAAAGACTACGTGTCACAGAAAAAAAAGATGTTACTGTAATTCATCGCAGACCAAAATACTGAACTTCCTGGCATAAAGGGGCATGAGTCTGTACTTTTAGTGTGCTGTCTGATGTAAGGAGACACCCTCTTATGCTGTGATTCCCCTAACCATTGTACACGGCAAAACACACACAAACAAACAAATGCATACTCATAGAATCGCTCTGAGAGGGAAGCCCCTCCCCCAGTGTGGGGGATTTGAAGGTATGAGGTGAATGTGTTGCTTACTGCTGGGTCGAGGCGTTCGCAGACTGCCCCCTCTCTTCAGAGACGCGGTGTGGCCTAGTCTGCCGAGGGCCGATGAACGGGTATCCCCCTCCAGGTCCAGAGCTCCGACACCAACTGACAGTCATAATGAAAGGACGAGAGGGGGGCAAGGAATGAGAAATGAACTCAGAGGAAAAAGAAACACATACTTCAGATATCAAATAATCAAATAAGCCATTTTCATAATTCCACATTCCTCAATAAGCTCAGCAGGCTTTCACACCAAACAATCCTCCGTCGCCCCTCTCGGCCTTTCTTTATTTGTGTTCTGATCCATTTCTGCCCTGGCCCACAGCTGAGAGAATGTCCTGTTGTTTCCAGGGTGAGGAAACAGAGCTGTGGGCTCTGCGAGCATCGGGGTGAAGTGGGTTTAAACCATCCACACTGGGCTCAAGAGAGTCTGACCAAAGCTCCACTAGATGGCAACAGGGAGCTTTGCAGCAGTGAAGTAAGAGTCTCACTGTAACCACACACTCATATCTTAGCCAGTGAGATAACTTTAATGCACTACATCTTTGAGATAACTTTGTATAACTTCAGGGGTGAAAGTTGACAAACAAGCGAAACTGAAACGCTGTGTAGTGCAGAGGGGGGGATAAATCTTACTACAATGAAAATGAAACTTTTAAGGATAAGTTCGTGCAACGCTGCAGAACGCCTACATGTAGTTTGTCTAAACGAAGGTAGACGGATGGCCACATTTCCAAAACATGTGTCTGACACACACACAGAAGGAGTGTACTGGTGAGTCACAGACTGAATGTACTGTGTAAGCAAGTACTGAGAAATCCCCAAGCAAAGGAGAAAAGGCAGTCGAACTGGCTGTGCATAGAACGCAACCATCCGATCTAGAAAATGTAAGGAAATTCTAAATTGAGTCAGATTATCTGGTAAACACACAAAGCTCTCACACATCACACACAGAACATATGGAGCTGTGCAGAGTCTGTCTCTGTGATGTTTTCTTCTCTTTTTGCAGGGATGAGAGCTGCTGTTGATCCAGGTGTTGGGTGAACCCCTGGCGTCCACAGAAAGCACAAGTGTATGTGTGTTACAGACAGTTTAGGTGAGAGTGTGCATGTGCACAGCTACTTTGTGTGTTCGAGTATGTCGCTGTGCTGTTTCTGGCAACAGGTTTGAAGGTTAAAATATAAAAACCTTTGTGTGTGTGTGTTTAAAAACATTGTGTGTTGTTCCTGCTCACTTCCTCATCAGGTCTGATGCTTTTCTGTAGATCGGTTGAGTTCCTGTTCCCCAAGGGATCATCTAAGCTGACCACACACACACACACCTGCTTCATGTCAAAACCAACACACACCTCAGTCTCCTGTTGAAATGTACAATAATTCCCACACTCCCTCCAACAAAAAAAAACACCTTAGTTCTTCTAATAAACATTTATCATCTTCAGAAAAATATTAAATTCCAGAATCAGCTGAAATTTTCAAATGTCATCTAAAAATCCATGTTTATATAGTCTAATGCAGTTTAAATGATAATGGCTTTGTTCCAGATATTTTATTTGCTTATGATTATTTACTTTTGCCTGTTATTTTTATGTATTGCCATCTTTCTTTTTAACCCATTAATTATTTGTTTTAATTTGACTTAAGTCCTTTTCACATGCAGCACTTCAAAATCCTGTTTTGGAAATGTTACTTATACCTCCGCCAAGGAGGTTATGTTTTACTCTGCATTTGTTTGTTTGTTTCCATCCGACTTTGCTTGTTAGCAACATAACTCAAAAAGTTACGGACGAATTTTGATGAAATTTTCAGGGTATGTCCACTCTGGGTCAAGGAAGAGATGATTACATTTTAGAGGCATTTTGAATCACCGTCTGGATCCAGGAACTTTTTAAAGGATTCTTTATCATTGTGAGATAGGGCATGGTGGCACAGATTTGCGTGAGGTCATTCACTGCCATCTAGTGGAGCAAAGTACTAACACTATCTTAAATAAGTACAAACACTACCTTAAAAAAAATATATATATATACAAACACTATCTTGGCGGAGGTCTGCGCTGTCCAAGTGCTTTTCTAGTTGCTTTTGTTACTGTTGTTTGCTTGGTGTTTTTCTCACTACACCCTAAAGAACCTCACATGATGACAGCTGCTAAAAACTTTGTGATAAATTATAAAATAGGTGAAAATTAAATGCTGATTAGATATCACATTGCTCATATGCATTAAAATATCAATTAATTGGAAAATTACAATTAACACCTACATTATTACTAATGTTATTACCGAACTTCTACAACTGCTGTACACGTAGACACCTATCTGTATCGATATTTACATGATAACTTAAGTGTGACAATAATTAACACGTTCCTTGCAGAGATGTACTGCCTGTGCCTAAAATCACAACCGCATGTTCCTCCAGTTGAACGTGTGGACTAGAGTCCCGGTAATTGTTCACTGACAAACCTATTTTCCTACGAACAAAATTTCCTGCTAATTGTATTGACATTGGCAGAAGAAGCGCTGTTCAGGAAATAAGAGTACTGCAGTTTATAATTGACTCGAGCAGAGTCAGATTCTAGCACCAGGGCACGACGCGAGTGTTTAGACATACGGAAGCAACTTGCACTGCTATGCTTCTTCCCAAGAAAATATAGGCTAAAGGCTTTCGTTCCAGCAAAGATGGATGGGTCTATTTCACGTTTAAGGCAATTTATAGCATAATTAGCAGAATCATAACTATACCAGAACGACCTCCAGCCTCATATTCTGGACTTTACAAGAGCACTGTGTTATATGAGAGCAAAAAAAATGACATCAGTTACTGCAGACAAGGCCAATCCATCACAGAGGAATGATCCCTGCCACGTGTGATGCTGACAATAGCATAAAAGACGGCTTATGAATATACCGGGCTGTTTAATGTGATACGAGGAGGAAGAGAAGGCCGCCAACAGAGGAGTTAGCTGTGAGGTTCTGTAAAGGGGATCCTGGCTCAGTTAGAGGAGGGGTAGGAAGAAGGGGGATTGGAGGGGGGTGGATGTGGTTTTATGATGGTAGCTGTTCATGTGCTCCCCGGGTGGTGGGTTGTTTCAGTAGGCATGGGTTTCGTACTCAGGCGAGGAGGAGAGGTAAGCTGAGAAGACAGGAGATGGTAAATATCTACCAGGTGTGTGTGTGAGAGCGGAAGAGTGTGATGGTGTGACAGTGGAGGGGACAGGAGGCAGTCGTGAAAGAGCAACCAAAGATCAAGTGTAGAAATGGCAAAAAGGAAGATCTGTCACTGTAAACATGCAACTGTCTTGGTAGAAGAAAAAAAAACTCAACTTGTTCAAATATTTACAGATCAGCTGTCGAGTGGGTTTGATGAATAAATGATCATTAGTTTATTACTGCATTTGGGCTTGACCAGTGTATTTTTCCAGGGATGATACAATTATTAATTATACAGTTAATAATAAGATATTTACAGCCCATTTGGAGGATATTGGAAATAAAAAGAAAAATGTGAATGTTGAGTAAATTAATAGAAAACTTAAACTGAGTGTCAAATCAAATCAAAAATATAATCTAATAATATTCCAACAACATGTTTGGTCAGTTTTCATACAGAACTGATCTATAATTGTAAATAAATGTTCTTTTCTCTCCATTTGATATGAAAATAAAGTTCTAAAGGTGTTTCATTTTAGAATAATTAAATAAAAAGTGCAGCATGAGTTGCCCTTTTCGTATTTGTTTTACCTGAATTTCACACTTTAATAGCTTCAATTACATAATAAACAATTCCAAAGTATTTTAAGAACTGAACAGTTTTAACACATTCTTTCTCTTATATCCCAGTGTTCCATGAAAGTATTCAAGATGAACACATTCAAAGCCTTTGCACTTTTCTCTTACATGTTGGTGAGAACTTAAACATTACTATGTGAGTAAAAGAAAACACTGCAGATACATTTAAAATTTGCATTTTGCTGACAAGTGACCCCTTGTGGTGTCACAGTGGAAGGTGTTGATTGAAAGATATATTGAATCATAACACCTTGTACACGATAAACTGCTCCTATATACTTCCTTATTACTCACTGGGTGGAAATGTGTGTGTGTGTGTGTGTGTGTGTGTGTGGTGGTGGTGGTGGTGGGGGCACACCGCTAAAATTACTATAAAATCAATAATTTTATAGTCAATATAACATATAGGTTATTATTAATAGTACTACTAATCATCTTTTTAATTTCCTTGACAATGAAATTAATGAATTAGTATATTGTAAATTAATGTTCAGAGTTGCAAACATTTTTTTTTTGGGGGGGGGGGGGCATGTAAATCATCTTAACTGATATTCCTTGAAATACAAATACAAATGTTTTCAGGCAAATATAAACCTTCATGCTGAGTCTGTTCAATCATTAGTCAATTCAAGGACTGTGGTTCTCTGTGTGCTGTCTCTATTGTCTATATTATAATTTTGTATTATATTTGATTCTTTAAAATAACCAAACAGCTTCCTTCACCCAAAAATAATTGGGATATAAACATGAATTGACTTAGATGCACAGACTGTAGTGGACAGTCAGTGTGTTTACTCTCATATTGTGAGGATACTGTTTAGGCCTGCTGTTTGCCTTAAATCTGTATTTTATATGTCTTAGGCTGTTATATTCAAGTAAATAAACTGTCAGTGCGCATTTCTGTGTATGTGTTTTGTGCATTTTTGCAAACCATCAATTTTCAGAACAGTTGGGTTGCACATGATTTGCATGCAATTTCAGATTGAGTCCCTGCCACATGTTGCTCTGCTGTGGAATGCATGTGTGGAGTGAAAAGGGGCCATCCCTGACATGATAATCAAGATGATATTTAACTGTGGAGAGGCAGGGAGCAAACCAACCCCCAGATCCATCAAGCCTGAGCCCCGGAAACCACTGTTACACTTAGCATTAGACATGTTTATGTTCCAGCTGCACTATGTGAAGCAGCCACCCACTCACAATATATTTGTGTGGGTGCCTTTGTGTAAGCGTGGCTGTGGAAGTGTGTGTGTGAGTGTGTGTGAGCGTGGTTGGTTCTTCCTGAGCGGACGGTTTCACATCCACATTTTTCTGCTGGCTGATTTAACAGAGGAACAGCTTAATTGGGGTTAATTATTCCAATCCATCTGTGAAGCTGTGTGTGAGTGAGAAACAGAGTTCGTGAGTGTGTGTGTAGTAACATGTCAAGCCCTGAAACCCAAATCCAAAGCCAATGTTCTCTCACTTTCATCTTATTCATACATTCATGAAAAAATAAACACGCAGGACTCGAACAGAACAGGCAAGGGAGGGCGCTGACGGAAAGGAGAAAGCAGGCAGAGGGCTGGTACGAAGGAGAGGCTCTCTCTTCGACTCATATGACACACACAGGCTGCCTGATTGGAAATGCTAATTAGGGTCTTTTCACTTCATGTTGTAATGTGACTCGGTTCAGTCATGTGCATGTACTTGTGTGTGTTCGTCACCTCTCTGGCCGCTGATGAACTCATCTCGGCAGTTCTGCATCAACTGCAGGATCCACTTGTGCTGAGCGTAGATGCACTGCCACGCTGGGTCACCTGGAGCGTGTAGGTCAGACAGGTATCTACAGAGACACAAACACAAAAGGTGCAACAAATTAATTCTGTTGCAACAGACTTCAGTTTAAACTAGGCTGAAAGTAAACTACTTTCCTTGACCTCCTCAAACCCAGCAATGAATTATTGTAACTCTTAAACTAGCTTTATTAAAAAAAAAAAAAAAATGCTGTTCACTGCAAAGGATATTCCATCAAACAAAAATAAGAAAATGAATCTGAAATTTTTTTTCCATCATTCTGTTTCCAATTGAGGCAAATATTTAATGTAAAAAAGCCAAAATTGTTAATATCTGCTTTAAAGTGAACTCATGGCTTAATGAAGGTTATATTAATTGGTGCAACTCTATGACATCCACAACACAGGTGGCAACTCAAAACAGGCCTGCAACACCACTACATATTAAGTAAAATTATTTATTTTATTGAGTCAATACATTTTCAAAAGAAAGTGAAATAGTTTTGGTTTTTTTAACCAAGCTGGTAAATATATGAGCATGCTATTCACCTGCATTATGGGTAGTAGAAAAACTAGGGTTTTGAGTTTGAAAGGTTGCTGACTTTTAGTCCTGAGTTGCAAAGTTTTATACATCAGATGGCACAGGCTCAAACAATTTAGAACGGAAATAATCCAAGGATTGTTGTAGTCAAATATAGAGAACATTTATTGAATATAATATAAACGTTCAAAAGAGGCCTCAGACATTTTAAAGCAATTGGCAGAGTATTTGGTATTGTGTGGCATATATAGTATGCATGTATTAAAAATCATGTCTTGCCATAAGCTCCATACACACTTCACCTTTAGCTTTTACTCTCCTCTACACATAATCCCCCTGCTCCCAGGAGTTTACGTCCTGGTTTCACTCAGTGACCTGTGGGATGTCATATGACTCACTCTGGGCTGCGGCCTGGCTCCCTCTACTGTCATCAAATGAACCTCCAGCCTGTTTGTTTCTCATTAGGTGGCATCTTTCAGAAACTTTGAGCAAGATTCACAGGCACAAACACTCACACACAGAGCTCCCACCATCCACAGCAAGAGTAAACAGGAGCTGAGTGGGCGTTCAGAGCCATGCCTAATGCAGTGGGATGAAAGATATTGCCGTGTGGTTGAGAGCTGGTCTCTGTGATCCTGACAGGTCGGTCTTAACAATAATAAATTTGGAGAGACCACAAGTATGAACAGACAGATGGATGGAGAGGGGGGAAAAAAGAAGGAAAGAAAGGCAGGAGAGAGAAAAATAGAAACAAAAACAAAAGGGCAGGACAACAGAGAGCTGAGAGGATTAGTGAGAAAAGTGAGAGGCAGACAGAAGAGAGCGGATGAAAGATGTAGTTCTGGTAAACACGACAAAGACAGACATCAATGAAACCAAAGGGGGTGGGAGATTAAAGAGTGGGCAAGATATGTCTGTAAGACTGTAATTGTGGCATCAGAGATTAAAAAACTTGTAAAGGCAAAAGGAAAAAAAAAAAAAAAAACTGATGTGGAAAAAAACACATTCACACTAGAAGGGCATTTGGTGAGTGTTTACCTATGCCAAGGCCCCACAGTCCTGCAATTATATCAAACAGCCTATCATTCATGGAAAAAAAGTAAAGAAACGTTGCTGCAAAGTTTGACAACTTGATGCATTCGTTTTGGTGTGTACTTGCTGACAGACAGACACACAAACCAACAAATAGACACAGCAGATTGCATTACGTCCTTGGCAGATGTAATAAAAACAAATCAAAGTGTATAAGATTCACAAAGACCCCACCACGACAAAGTACATGAATTATGGAAACACTATCTTCAGATCATTTCCATCCAAATGGAATGTGAATTTTAATGGAATTTCCCAAAAATCAGTACAAGAAAATGTTATTTTATGTGAATTTCCATCCACTACAGTAACGCCGATGTTAGAACTTGGGTCATCAGAAACAGTAGTTGGTGGTGCTAAAGCCTCTTGGGTGCTATTATGCCACAGTCAAAGAAGAGGGCACAATGAGAGAGGGAAAAAAAACAGTCAGACTTCAAACAAAAGAAAAAACCTTTAGTGACAGAGAGCAGAGGGATAATGCAAATGATAGAAAAACTTTTACAAGCGCTCATGCTGTTAACATTCTGGTAACCATGTGTACATACATTAGCGTGGTAAGTGTGACTGACATTTAACCCATGTGGTTTCTGCATATCAATTTATTTGCTGATTATGTTTCCGCTAAACCACATTCACTTTCATTTAGTGCACCAACTTTTCCACTTGTCCCAAGCTAATAAATATTTTTATGTTTTTGACATTATTTTTCAGATTTAAAGCTCAGTTATTTTCATGTAAGAACTGAATATGCACATAAAACAGCAGTTTGTATGAGGAGATAGTGGTTCTGTAAGATTATACAAACCTGATGTATCTTTTCTGGTCATGCAGTGTTGATGGAGTTTGCAGCAGTTTCTCCAACAAGAGACTTCTCAGAGCCCCAATCCTTGTCTCAACCTCAGCGTAAACTGAATTACAAAGATAAAAAAGTAACAAAAGTGATATGATATTCAGTTTTATGAAACTATGAACCTTCACATGCGGGTGACACTATTTAATATATCTATTATTTAATAAATCTATTTACCTTTTTTGAAAACAGGGACCTCTGTGTTGCCAAACAGAGATTTGGCTTTCTCATAATCATTTATCACCACGTCATAATCACCCTGGGCAGAAAAGTAGGATGAGTTAATAGGGCAGGCTAAACTGATAGTTACCTTACTGTATAAATCATGATTAAACATGTGTATTTAAGCCTCTCTGTCTCCACCCTCTGGATGACAGCCATCCATGTGCAAAAGAAATTTATCAGGCATATATAGGAGCAATAAAATCCCCAAAGTATGAAAAACCAATAAGTGATCATTACAGGGCTCATTCCCAATAATAAATAATGCTTTCGGCTTATGGGACTATTTGGAAAATTAAACCAAAAAACAAAAGATATAGTTAAAAATCCTCATCATCATAGTGAAAAACCTACTGGTCCAAGGCAACCACAAACTGAGCTGAGAAGAAAATGCTTATGAACCACAGCTCATAACAGCACAGATACTGTCTGTTACAGCTACTGTTATTTTATGCTTTAAGCTGGTGTTAGAGCAAATGGCAGTACAAATCACTTCATTATATGCACTGTCGATGCACTATATTTGTTAAGTAGTGAGTAACTTGGTCCCATGTTTATTTTTTTATGGTTTTGGGTTTGTGTGTGTGTATATGTATATTATGTACTGCATGTATGAACTGCATAACTTGTGCAGAGCCAGCTTCCTTTGAAAAATAAAATTAGGTAAAGCAAAGAGAGGGCAAGCTACAGATGGTGGTGAACTTGTAATAGCATGGTAAACATCTCATGGGAGCCATTAGGTTTTATGATTGGTCTGTGTGGTTTTATGATAACCAAGGACTAGTAAGACATTAGCTCCTTATTCCCTAACAATGTCCTGTTATGGCAGGTAAATGAGCTGAGGACTGAAGACTGGACAGATCTGTACTCTGGTCATCCAGAGAAATTCTTAAGTAGAGACTGTAAAACAACTTTTCACCTTCTGCATTACACAGGAAACAGAAAGCTTTCCCTCTTGGATGGCTTTATATTTAACAACACACAGCTCAGTTCTCAAATGACAGGATTAAAACCTGAAGAATAACTTAGCTTGTCAGAAAAAATGAACAATTCAGTTATTTAAATATAGTGAAGTAGTTTGTGCAATGAAACTGACAGGACAGTGTTTTGGGCATTTTCTCCAACATTTTGTATAAGCTTGTTTACACATTTGTATGGGTATTGTACCTTCTGGATATTACGCTCAATATTGAGTGGCAGGTTGAAGAGAAATTTGAAACGTTGCAGGACGTTGAGAGCGTTGCGTGTGGAGTCAGCTTTGTCTTTCCTCCCCAAAACCTCCTGGAAAAGAGTATCTGCAGTATCACTTGCTCCTGCGAGAAAGACAGAGAAAGAGAATTAGAGGTAAAGAAGCAGGAGAAAATGAGTAACTGGGATACTATGAAAATAAATGTTGATACCACATTTCCCTCTTATTGCTGGCCTCTGGTTTTCTCCCTGTTCTACATCCTACTCAACACAGAAAACAGAGGAGCAGGACTACAGGCAGAGCTTACGGGGACAAACTGACACCTATCTCTCAGTCAGACTTTTGATGCTAACTGGCTTTGTGGGTGGGCTCTGATGTGCCGTAAAAAAGGGAAAAAAACCCATCAAAGTGAAGTTCTTTAAATCAAAACGAAACCCCACCACCTAAAACAAAATCCCTGAAGAAAAGTAGTACCAACACTGAAAAGAGGAATATCAAGGTTTGTTACCGAGTTCTAATCTGAGAAGTTGACGTTTCACAAGGCCATTGTGTGATTGGCTGAATGGAGTTATATTTTTGACACACGGGTTTTGGGGGTGGTGAATGGTGGCAGGGCCCACTGGGCCACGGGCCCACATGTCTGGGGCTGTGGGGATGAAAGCTACATCCGGCTGGAAGGTTTATTTACTCTAGACTCATGGAAAAGGACCTGCTTAGCAACCCTACATTAGAGGAGTCGCATTATCATGTATGAGATGAAGAGGGTGGGAACACAGAATCTGCTGAGGGATCTACCAGACCTCCAAAGGTGACTGAACTTACACAGTGTGTGCATCTGGTTTGTGGACTGTATCAGTGTATATTAGTGGATGCTGAAGGTGGATTGTACAGTATAGAAGCACACAGATATACTGTAATGGTACAACATCAGCATTGGACATAATAGACAAAACAGGTTTAATATTAGCAATGGCAGAGGCAGATGTTGATTGATCTTTTTTTTTTGTTTGTTTTTCTTTATCCAGAGCTGTTTCAGGAATTTGTTGATTTTGGTCATTTATGCTCATTTAAAGGTAGTGTGATAGAGCTTCAAAGACTTTTATATACAACTGTTATTTTAGATAATAAAGATTTCATTGTTTCCTTGGAACAAAAAGACAATAAATAATAAAAACAAACTAAACAGAAACATTTTGTACTTTTATCTTGTTCAGTTGTACTTTCAGTTTTATAAGAAAATTTTAATTAAAGGATATACATAAAATAATGGAAGGCACAGAGATAAAAACAATGTAAAAGGTCACTTAATGCGATGCATGTAGAACTTCTGCAAATTGCAACTGTAACTATTGAGGCTTTTTTCCCATGGAGCCACTATGACGCACCACTATGTTTTAACCATGGTTGAGGAAGGATTGCATCTTTGTTTCTGTTTTATGGCAGATGTTAAGTATTTAGGAGGAATCCCTCTAAAAAGGTAGAGGAGGATTAAATGGGCGGTGTTCAGTTATCAGCAATTTGAAACTTCACCACTATTTGATTAAATCACACAGAAGTTTTAAGAGCATTTAAGGCCATAATAAACACAGTTAAAGGCTTATTTCATATCCCTACTGGCCACAGAGTGCTCAGGATATGAAGGTATTTTTATTTGGCCTACCCATATTAAACAACTTCAATAAGATTTTTAACTTTATATCTAGTAGCCCATGCACCACACTGTGATATCTCACAACTTTAATGATGCGCCATTATACACTGTGATAAGGGTGCACAGTTTGTATTAGTACTTATTGATTCTTTGTTGAGTTTCATTTTGTAATGCTCTTTCAAAAGTGAAAAGTTCATGATCCAATCCATTTACATAGCCAACCAAATTACATTACATTAAAAAGGTACAAAAAATGAAACAAAAAGATCACAATATTGAAAACCCTCTGAGGACTTCTCACCTCGCTTTCCCTCCACTACTCATTGATGAAAATGCAATAAAAAACTCCAATGGCAATTACTGCATGTAACTATAAGGATTAAAAGACAGAAACTTAGGCACTCTTCTTGAACATGATTTGACCTTTTTTGAGTTGAAGATGATGTTTGGAGCACATATCACAAAATTGGACTGAAATGGGTAGAGCCAAACCAAAAACATCTGCATTGTTTGCATTAATGCAGCAAGATGATACGGTTTCCCCTCAGGGTGCAATGAGGATTCTTACTGTTGAGGATGTTTTCTAGTCGTTGGGTCATTGATCCCTCCACTCTCTCTGTGCCATCAGACTCCAGCCTCTGATGGATCGCTGCAAGACAAAAGACAGTGAAATTACATGATTTTGTTACAGAATTTGATTACAGATAGAAACTTGAGTAAGCTTCTGAAAAAAAGAAAGTCAGAGTTTAAAAGATAAGAAATCCTGGGAAAAAATGAAAATAAGTGTTTTTGCAGGAAAACATATTCTGTAAAAGTGCAATTTGCTGAAACAGGAACAATTTCAATTTCAGGAACCGAAGGTAAAACAATAAACAGGCCCTCCCTGGTGGTAGATGGGAGATAACCTTGCCGGATCTCTACCAGCAGATGCTGCTGTTGACCCCCCTGTGACTGTTCCCACGAAGCAGAGGACCTGACCTCGCCCCGGTGGTGACTGTACCGGATCAATGCACCTAACCAAAGCCATTAACAGTTCTGTGGTCTTGGGACATTTGAGGCACTTTGACCTGAGGGTAATGTGAATCTAAAATGTTTCAAGTGTCTGAAAAATAACATTTGGGAGAGTAGAGCTGAGGTCTGGATGCCAAAAATGACTGTTGCGGGGGCGAGGGGGGTGGACTCTCTGATGGCTTGTATCCATCACTTAGCATGAAGAGCTTTATGCAGGAGAGGGAATCTGACGGGAGGGAATGAGGGGAGAAAACAGGCAGAAAGAGGGAGAGAGAGTGGTGCGGCTACACCAGTGAATAAATAAATGGTGCAGTAGTGGGCAGCTGGGTGCTGAGAGCTGCTGTGTGGGTTTATTGACAGAGTAGAAGAGGGGTGGAGAAGGCTTAGGGGACCTTCTCATAAATACTTGTGGAGCGATTCAAATATGCAACATGTAGACATCTCAAGAATGAAGTGAGGAAGCAGAATTAGGGCTGGGCGAGCTGACAACCTTATACCGAGCGTGATCTTAATTTGTCATGTGATGGGCTTTTCTGGAGAATTTTATACATCATGTCATTAAATAAATAAATAATAGTGCTGTCAACATTTTCCTACTACTAATAATCATTTTAAATGATTTGAGGACCAGTGTAAATACAACATTTTAAACCGAGAATTGCATTATCAGTGATGTTTCTAGGCTTGTATTGTATTCATTCTTGAGTCTGTCAGCACTAAAGAATATTTGGTTAGTTCACTTTAACTTAACTGAGTTTGTCTGACATATTTTTCTTCTGCTAATGAAATCAAGTCATAATGACTGTAAAACCAGGATTACAGCAGACGAGAACTGAACAAATATCTTCACTTTTTTAATGAAACTGTAGTGGAACAAATGATAGCGTGATGGTAGTTAACAGGAAGCACTTTTTTTTCCTAATAATCATTATCCCACAAAAAAAAACCCTAGGTATTAATAATGATTTTAATACTGAAGTAATGATCTATAGTGGAAATAATGGCATCATTGACATAATAATATTGTATTTTAAATATACAAATCCAGAAATCAAGTGATTCCTAATCATTTAAAACTGAGCAGAGTTTTTTATAGTTGCTGAAAAATAAGATTTTAAAATAATAATAAAATCAAATGAAATGAAAAAAGTCAGGTTCAAAAACACACAAACTTCATTAAAACTTACAATCAGCAATGAAAAAACAAATGAGAACAACAGGTAAGATGTTAATGTACAAGACTAAAATGGCTTTGCACAATAGGTCACCTTTATTAAATTAAATTTATTTCATTCATCCCATTTTTAAAAAAAAATAGAAGCTAAATGACGCCTAAATATAATAGAAACTAATGGACATTCAATTATAATCATACCAGTGGACGTGAGAAAGAACCTCTCAATTAAAATGGTGGATTGTGCTTATGATTAAAACATTATCTTTCACCCAGACCTAAGCAGATATAGGAAAACAGGATCTTCTTTCCCTTCTCTCTGCCATTTGTTGCTTTCATCCTGGCTATGAGCAGAGCTTGGAGACAGCAGAGGGAGTGGGAGGGAAAGCAGAGGGGGGAGACTTCTGTAAATAAATATGAGGGTCCATTCTGACAGACAGAAGCCTCAAGGCAAAGACCGAGGTATTCCTAAAACACACCGCTCCAACATGCCACTGCCTAATCAGTACGGACGTCGCTGGCCCTTTCATGCACCTCTCACTGTTACATGACCAGCAGAAAGCACCACCATATGGGAGTTAGGACAAAAGCAGGGAGACACGGGAGCGGGAACGGGGCTTAACACACAGGAAGACGGAGACACACGCACACTGCAGGTCTGTTTCACGTCTCAGCGCTCCCCCTTTGCCCTTTTGCCAGCTGTGTGTCCTCTGCATCTGTCACACACTGAAGGAGTCATGACGTCACATCTAACCTAAACATCAGGTCAGGTCCGGATAAGACACGCAGCCAGGACCTGAGGAAGAGCTACGGCTCCTGCTTCACTTCCTGGAACCATTGAGGGGAAAAAAATGAATAAGTATAAAAATACAGCGTCCCTGGATTCTAAAGCTGGAGATGTTTTGACTCCTGCCGGGGTTGGGGGCTCAGGGAATAGGCCCTGGGAATCTGGCATTTTTGGACCACGGTAGCCGTTCCGCTTCCTGCATCACTGGGAGACTTCCTTTTCACACAACAATGAAAAACCTCAAATTTCAACATTTTAGTAGAAACAAGCGTGGACTCCCTGACAGACTGCCTGTCAATCAATCAGCCACAGTGACCTGACTCTCAGCACAGCTTTATTTGTCACTGTCTCCGCAACCGAACATCTTTCACCAGACTGCATCGTTCACATGGAGAAATCACAGTGCAAAATCCCCTTTTACAAATGCCACATTTATTTATAATTTTGAGAAATTTGCCAAAAACTTCTGCCTGAAATAACCTTGTAAAAGTTCTCTTAAGTCTAGAGTAAAAACGCAGCCCCTACGAAAAACAAAGTAAACTCAGACACAGTAAAAAAAAAAAAAAAAAAAAAAAATGTAGGTGTCTGAAACTACTGTGCTGTTCAACCACTGGCCACCAAACACAGGCAGTGGAAAATAAATTAAAAGCATTTTTCACACAGAAAATTCCATGTCTGAGCGTCAGACACTGTGTGATTAGCAACTCAATGCCAATCTCCCACCAAATTACATATGTACTCTTAACGTGCAGACACAAAGTACCACAATCCTACATTGATGTTGCGTTTAGGTTAAGACACTGTCATATTTACAGTCTGCTTAACAGGGTTCCTACAAGTTAAATTTAAGACTTTTTAAGACCTTTTCAAGCCTACTTAGAACAGAATTTAATGCTCATTTCACAGCCATACTGGGAAAAATGTGTGACTCCTAGAATTTAGGAAAATGTATTTCCCACCGTTGCCAGTCATTTCTCACCAGGGGTTGCAAAGTTAAGTTAAGTAACTGGTTCCTTATTTCAACATAAATTGTCGGGTTGGAATGGATGGAACTGAGTCCACTAACGTTACTTTCTTTCCAGCTTGGACATTTAACAGACATGTTTAAACACAATACAGCAAACAAGTTTATGACAACATAAAGTAAGACCTGCCATATCAAATCAATACCTTTTAAAGACTTTTTTTAATGTATTAAATGCAGATTTGGAAATTAATTTAAGATTTTTTTAAGACCTCACAGATACCCTGGGTTAAATTTTAACAACAAAACAGCAGAGTTATGGTTAAGAAAATACTGTAGTGATGGCTAAAATAGTCATGTGCTGAACTTTACAAAAGTAAACAGATTTTACCATTGGTTGAAAATGGGACACAAATCCTTGTGTGTTGCATTTAAGTCCACAGAGTTGAATGTTTTCGCATATTCATCCCCAGCTGTAAGGTTTTCCCTATTTGATAATGTCACCAGATTAGCATTAATCCACGTTGTCACTTATTTTACAGGCATATGTTCATTCAACTGCAAGAGGTCACACAATATTTAAATTCAATCAAAATTCTACCAGTATTTTCTATTTTTTTTGGTGAAGTTGGCTGGACAGAAACTTTTTCTGTCCACGATTTAAAAAATAAGTGTGAGACCAAGATTAATTTAAACCATGAACAATGGTGTTTCATTGTAGAATCAATGCCAAGGTACAGTGGACCAATAGCTGATTAAGACATTTTAAGTTAGTTTTTCTTTTAATTTGTCACAAATCTGTATATCATTAGTATAAACAGATTTTTAAATAAAGGTTTTGATTTACTTTACTTCTTCCCCTTCATCAGATTTGTGGTCATTTCTAAATTCATCAATTATCAAGCAGAAAAAAAATCTTGAAATGTGTGTTGGAGTGTATCAGTCAACACACTCAACAGTCATGATCCTCTGTGGTCTGTACTCACACACTATAATGTACCCATACAGAACTGCAACAAGTTAAGACATTAAACTTGATTTTTTTGGTGCCAAATGTAAAACTTACACTTAAAACAATAAATGTTCATCTGGATCCAGTTCTGACAATTAGACCGTAAGAAAAACTATTCCATGTTAGTCGCCCCCCCCCCCAAAAAATGTGAACAGTATAAAATCACGTGGCATTAGATTTTTCATTCTCTGATTTGAAGAGCCATAACTAAATTCACACACCCATAACATCCCTCCACAGAGTCACGTTACATGACGTCAAGTTCTATTCAGCAAAAGATCATAATGAAATCTTATATGAGAGGAATTAATCTCAGAAAACCATTCAAATCAGAATTAATATTTGCAGCGTTAACGTAGACCAGGGGTCATAAACCAAATTTGCCCAGCCGTTAGAAGCTTTCTAAAGACACACTGTGGGGGCTGACTATTCAAAATAATAATAATAATTTTTTAAAAAGCCCAATTAGCTTATTATATTGTTGATGGTCACTGATGTAGACAAACATGCCATCGAACACACACAATATTCATGGTCTAAATTTAAGAATACAGTTCTACACTAAAAAAAAAAAATGGTTGGAGTCCTACTTTAGTTTTCGCTCACCCTAACCATGTACTGTACTCTCTACCTAACACCAATTAATACCAAAATATAAAGTACATGTTTAATCACAGTTAAGAGCTCATTACAAAGAGATATGGCAGTGTGTTTTGTTCTTTCTGTTGGAGATACTTTGCTATACTGGAGAACAATTACGAAGCAATTAGCTGGGACAAGAACACGAGGCGAATGGAGACAAACCTCACAGATATTAAAGTCTTAAAGAGATCTGCTGTTGCTCTAAATATATTTTATCCGCCTCATTTCTTTTTCCAGATTTGGCTTTTCTTCCTTGCCAGCAGCAGTGTGCCGGCATTAAAAAATAACTCCAGACTCCAATTAAAGTCATCAATAAAAATCTTACAGCCATGCAGAATAGAAAATAAACAGAAGAGAAGACAAAAATGTCTTAATGGTGATTGAGAGGGCTGGATACACTGCAGCAGCCTCTAACACTGCACAATTTAAACAGGGAGAACACACAAGCACCCTGTTAATTTCTTTTAAATTTTTCACAGCTACAACTCAGGTGAGGTTCATTTGGAAGCACTCGAAACAACAGAGACCTGCCAAAGCTGCGGAGAGACAAAGAAGGGATTCACAGTTTCTCAGACAGCTGCGCTAACTAGCTTTGGCATTGAGCTAATGCAGAGCTGTCTCCAGTTTGGCTGCCCGACTCGCAGCGTGCCGGCTGGTATGTGGGTTTGGCTCAGCAAAGATAGTATACAGAATATCTCAATGTGAGCTATCCATTCTGGGCTACCACTCTATTTCTTATGACTGAGAGCCAAATCTCAGCCAAGAAAGGATGTTGTAGTGCTGTAATGAGTCATAGTAAGAAGACAGCAGTTGGGTTTAAAAATGAACTTTGTTCGTGTCAGTAAAGTTGAACATTGGCTTCCTTATGATACAAAATTCTACTCTGGAAATTACATTTGAGAAAGTGGGAGCATTAACAAATTCTCGTCATGCAAACATGTCATAGAAGTAGACTCAAATGCACAAACCAAACACTCTGGTTTTCATGAGTTTAGTGGCCACTGTGGGTTCTCTACCTACTCAGAGGGAGACGGTGGGAGGTGGAACATTCAGCTGGTTGTGATCTGTAAAATCACTACTATATCCCACTTTACAATGGGTACACAGTGCACCTTTAAAACTGTGTTTGGGTGGTTTGTTGTCTCTATATTTGTGATCTTGAATGCTTTTTATTCTTGTTTATGTCCTTTCTTGTTAAATCCAGATTGTGGATTTTGTACAAAGTGTTCCCTTTAATCTTAGAATGCAGAATGCACTGAGCCTGTCAGTTCCTCTTAATACAACCATCCTGACCTCTTACTGCTTGCATGACTTTGCCAATGTGACACTCTGAACTTTATAAATCATTGCAGGGTGTACTAAGTGAATTAGCTGAAGGGGAAAACAAATAAACTGAGTTTAGCTTCTCAAATGTAAACATTTTTTTGTCTTGTGGGACAGTCTAAACACATATTGTTGGGTATGAACTAATAGTTGGTGAGAGCTGGTCTTCAACAGGAAATAGGCTGTGTCAAACAATTATATACTTTATATTGTGACAACAGGAAAATGTCTATGGTTGAGTATCATGACTTACGTGTTATTTTGTTGCGCAACAAATCACACTGCTTATTAAATATATATTTCTATTATGAAATATACTTTACTTCCATATTTTACACTTGACATTGCTCATGTTTCAACATTTTTAGTCTTATATGACACTGAAGAATTATCTTTTGGTCATGCATTGTTAGATGATGCAAACTATTGCTTAACAGTAAATCATAAAGGAAATTACCAGGGTCTTTTTTCACCATTACTTCGACACTTTATCAAAAAAAACAATGGCAGAACAATCAATGATAAAATGTATTAATTAACTAAAGCATTTTTTGTCACTGGATTTCACTTGATGAGTATATTATTTTATTAAATTAGAATCTTTATGAGGTTTTTGCTAAAAGGAACAATCTTCAATTCAGGCTCAGTTCAGTAAATCCCACTAATAAAGAATATAAATGAGTTGTTGAAAAAAGCCCTCTTGGTTCAAAGGTCATTTGAGTCCATTCATAAGAAACGACATCCTCCACTTATGAAGACTGTACATTTCCCATTAGATCAGTGGGCACACAGTAGGCACGCTCAGTCTGAACGTGAGAATGACTGTGCATTGTTCCCATTGGTCATTCTGGATCTGTTATCGGCTCTATCAATCCTAATACTCTGGCCTGCATTGTGTTGGGCTGCTCCGTTTATTTAGATTCAGCCACTAACAATGAAAACACTGCCTCTCTCCCAACCGGGGCACAAACATAGGGAAAGCAATAATAATAATGATGGAGGCAGAAAAGTGAACATATAAATAGTAAGGGGAAGTAACTGACTGGCTATGGTGTGGGGGAGTAGAGAGTAAACAGACAAAAATATGAATGATGAAATGAACAATTGATTTGAGGTACCTGGCAGAGCGACAGCAGTCAGTCTCTTCTACCTTGAATTGGCAACCAAGGGTCATTCTGGCTAAGCGTGTGTGTTTGTATGTGTTCACTCTCTGGGGTGAGACTGTTTGTGACAGGTGAGAGCTGATCTCAGTTTGATGAAGGTGAATTAGCTGTGTTGTGGTTGGCTGATGTAACTGTAGCACAAAGTAAAGAGTTTCACACACCGCCCAAATGAGCCTCTTTAATCAACCGCTGCTAAACCGCACGCAGGGGGGTGGGGTGGGTCCTGACACACACTCGCACACTTTCCGAAAATCAAGCAGAGATGAAGAGTGATGGTTTGGAAATGTGTGTATTAAACGTAGCCCAGTTGGAGCTATTCCACTGCACACAAAAATGTGTTAATCCCTCTCACCTGCCAGAGCGTCCTGGGCCTCAAAGAAAGTACTGAGGCCTCCTTTCACATAGGCCAGACTCCCCTCATTCTTCTTAGTAGCCTGTTTCTTCAGATTACTGGCTGCAATCTTCAATTGCTCAAAACTGAGGAGACATAAACATGATGACAGTCAGTTTAGTCAATGTAGTGTGGAAATACATATCACAAAAAAATACTCATCACGAGGTCGATCTAAAAGGATCTGCTTTTCTCTCTGAAACATCACAACCCAAATTCACTTGACCTGAATTTTACTTGATTTATTACAGTTTTTTCTGTCAACACAAACTCGTTACACCATGAAACACAAAATACAAAAGTAGTTTCTTTATTAAAGCTACACACCGTATACTATAACAACAAAAACAACACTTTACAAGGTCGGTATATTATTTGTCAAAAATTAAGCATGACAGAAAAAAAGGACTCGTGGCAGGGAGTGACCTGAGAAACATATTCACAATGAATAAAATATCACATAAAAGACGGTGCATTTGTTTTTGTTTTTCTTGAGCAAGAAAGATCTGCAGAGGAAACACTTCCAACAATTTAGTTTAGGCATTTATCAAATGATAAAAAAAACAACACTACTTTGAAATACTGCTCTAAAACAGACTGGTGAAGTTATCGTACAATAAATACCCTATTAACGGTCTCATCAATTAACTCTTTAGATACGTTCTTACTAGAAACAAAGTTCCTGCTAATACTTAACACACACACACTGTCTAAAACACAAACTTTTGGACACACATTTGTGGCCAGTGTGAGTACGTGTGTCTGTGTGTCAGTGTCCTGACTGAGGTTTCCTCCTCAGGAAGAAACAGTCACCCAGTGAGGTCCAAACAGAGGCCCCTGGTCAGGCTGAATCCTGGGGTCTGGGTTACTGGAAGGCTAAGCAGGGGGAGAGGAAGCCAGGAGAGTCCAAAATAACTCTCATTTGCTCTGACATGACAGTCAGTTGGACTCAGGGTTTTTGGGTCAGCCTCTACACACCTTACTGTACTCTGATCTGATTCTGTGGAGGGTCAGTCTCAAAACACACAACACAAATTCACCATCTTTTATGTATGTTCTAATGCTTTTTTTATACTGTCACTGTGGTCAAATTATAATCTCTGTCACCTATAGCATTCAGTTGGTATATTCTGTCATACACTGTATAAGATCAATTGACCACAAACAGCCAATGGGTTTCTCCATTCACACAAGTAAAACACAATATTCCATGAAGGATAGCACCATTTCTGTAATAGACTATCATTAGTATCACAATATTGATTAATATTTTACTTTACTGGGTAACTCAAGTAAAGAATTAATGAAGAGTTTGCTAAATTTTGATTACTGCTGTCAAACAATTAGAATTTTTAATCAGATTAATCACAGAATTGCTGTGGATTAAGTTCGATTAGTCATGATTAAATATCATTCATTTAATCATGTTCCATTTTGCATGAGCACACAGACTCAAGAACGGAATATACATGCACTTAACATGTTTATTAAACACCTTCAACAGTTTCAACAAAACAACTTGAAACAACTGTTCTGTCTTGGGTTTTTTTGTCCTCATATTTCCATCCAGAGGGCCTGCCACCTGCCTGTCACTTCTGGATCAACTACCCATTTGCATGTGTGCGACAGTAATTCTACTTGGATAACCTGCCCGAAATGCATTGGCAGAGACGTCGAGAGTCATTCTGCACTGCAGTTGTGTTAATTGTGTTAAAAATTTTAATCAGATTAATCAGGATGATGGATAATCTGTGTTAATGTGTTCATTTTGACAGTCCTAGTTTTAATATTTGAAAAATGAACCCAAGCATGTACTTTTCCCCCAATCTGAAACTTTATCAGCCATTTGTCAATCTTTTGTTGACACTTGAGCAAATATTGGGGAGTGAAATGATTGGGAAAAATATGCAGTTTGGCCAACATGACTCTTTCAAAAACACATCCTATGTAAACATAACCATGTCTTTGGCTAAATAAAAAGCAAGCACTTCAGTCATTTCTCTCCTGCTTTAGTTATCTTGCACATACTTCGGAAACTGTTTTGGTTCTATAAGCAGATCTTATTATCATCTTCCTCCATTACACTGCTCTATGCCATGCTGCATTTCAAGCTTCTTTGTTTACATTTATATCACATGATGAAGAATGAGAGCCCTGACAGTATTTGTTTTAGGCTATATGGATATTTGGTATATATATATATATATATATATATACACACACATACACACACACACACAACAGGGGTGCCCGACCCTGGTCCTCGTGAGCTACTATTCTACATGTTTTAGATGTGTCCCTCTTCCAACACACCTGATTCAAATGATGAGCCTATCATCAAGCTCTGCAGAAGCC
>JAQQZY010000020.1:13249722-13276996 GCA_030068375.1 Ostorhinchus rueppellii | reverse complement strand
ATACCCCATTTCTGACAATCTCAGAAAATTTCATGAAAATCTGTCCATAACTTTTTGAGTTATCTTGCTAACAGACAAACAAATAGACAGACAGACAGACATACAAACCAATGCCAATGAAAACATAACCTCCTTGGCAGAGGTAAATATGCTAATTGAATGTTCTTTACATGTATGTGTTTTTGTACGTAACTGAAAAAATATTCATTCATTCATTCGTTCATTCATTCATTCATTCATTCATTCAAGTTCAACGATGCATGTTTGTTTTATAAACTACCCAAATACTGGGTCAAATTAACTATGACACATTAATTTTAACACATTATAGAATAATCTATAAGAAAATAAATCCCAATTGACCACCCATACCTATGAAACTGTTCAACTACAAAGCTATAACATATCAGTGTTATTGTTTTTTCCTTCTTTGTATAAGTCAAGTTAAACATTACCTGTTACCTGTTCTTAGATCCTTAGAAATTCTAAACCAGGGGTGCCCAACCCTGGTCCTCGTGAGCTACTATCCTGTATGTTTTAGATGTCTCCCTCTTCCAACACACCTGATTCAAATGATCAGCCTATCATCCAGCTCTGCAGAAGCCTGATAACGACCGTTAGGTGTGCTGGAAAATGGAAACATCTAAAACATGCAGGATAGTAGCTCACGAGGACCAGGGTCGGGCACCCCTGATATACACAGTAAATATAAAAAGAAAGCTCTAGATATAGTTTGTTAATTGATACATTTTTTCCCAGCTACTTTTTAATCATACTTGAAAGGAGTACTTGTAACACTCAATTTCCCCCTGGGATTAATAAAGTATTATTATTCTGATTGTTAAACACTTTGTGAACTTATGAAATGTCTGGAAACAGATGTAGGACAAAATGACAAATCTATACTGAAATGGCAGAGTGTAGACCTGGTCATCAGATCGTCCACTGTCATGTTTACAACAAGCAGTAATCTCCAAATGATCTCACTTGCTAGTTTTACGAAGCAGGTGCAAATTCTCCTTCCAGTTACACAACCTACCACAGTGACTGGAGTCATAAAGAACAGAGCAGCGTTGCAAAAATTGTGGGTCCATGGAGCAGATGCTGACAGTAACAATTGTGCTTACTTTGTCTTTTTGACCTGTAAAAAGTAGTATTTCATGAACTAGTTTAGCAAAACCATGATCAACTCACCTGGTGCCTGAATGGTTTTCTATGAGGTACCATGTTGCAGAAAAGTTTTCACTGGTGAAGTCTCCACTCATTCCTGGAAACGTCAGCTCCATGTCTTTTTGTGGGATTTTGCCTCTGAGACAGGATATACAAACAATGAATACAGAAGAAATGTAGGATGTAGGGAATTAAAAGAAAATAAACCTTCATTTATTTTACACATATATTTACCCTGCAGACAAACAACAATTATCACACCATGGAGTACAAACTGTGGCAACACTGAGGCAAAGAAAAACTGAATGTGTATTACTGGCATCGTGTAAGTGAGTAGAGTTCAACAAAAGAATGTAACTGTATAAATTGTGAGATATGAATTGACAGAAATGTTGGCATTAAGTTTGCCACCAGGGGGCAGAATGAAGCCAAAAAATACCCAGCCTGGGACAGCTTGGCGTGGGAAGTGCAGTGTGTGACGCCTGGGTGCCCCCAGAGGACCCAGTACTCATTAAGAAAGCTTGATCTCTACTAATGACCCGTGGCCAACACAAACCAAAGCCCCACCACACCACCACCACCCACTCTGCAGTTACACACATATGTAGAAAAACCAACACACAGATACTGTACAGGAAAAAAGTCTGTGAAAATCAATATGGAAGAATACAGCACTGTGCAGACAGATACTGACTGTACATAAAAGTACAGCCTGAATACACTCAAACGCCCATGTATGTGGGCACAAAGCTGGCAATATCGTAACTATCCAAAGATTCTACAGGTTTCAGTAAGTTAAATACAAGGCTTGTAAAATCTGTTGCAACACCATTACGATTGTAACTGGAGACCTATTTCACATCCTGTCATCCATAGGTGACTTTAGTGATGTGATCTGAATGTAGTTTTAAAATGCATTTATTTTTTAACAGCATTTTATAATTAAACATCTCATTCTGTTTTCTTTGCATCAGCTTTCAACTGCAGACTTTAACAAAGTACTAAATTTAACCAATGTTTAAAACTTGTCGAAATCACACTTAAGTTATGAATTTTTCCAGTTTCAACATATTTCATACTAAACATAGTTGGGAACTTAAAGCAAAACTGAATTAATAAAAAAAAGTTTGTAGTTTAAGTGAACAGTGAATATATGTCTAGTAAGCTGAACACTTAAGTATCATTATCACTTATGTAAGGTAAAATCTGCACATGCATGTGTGTTTATGTAAAGTCTCTTTTATGCTGGGGGTCGGACATCTGTTGACATTAGCTGACTACATTTCTACACTAACAGTGTGTTGCACTACACACTGTTGCAGCAGTACAGAACCAGAAGAAAAGTACTGCAGAGCTCAAGCACAAATATGAGGATTTTCATGGAAAATCCAATTCAAAACTTCTCCATAGAAATAAGTGAACAGGTTGTTGAAACAAATGTAGGAAACAGAGAAAAGGAGTTAACTAAGGCAAGATCATTAGCTTAGTAATGACGTACACATAATCACACAGGCATGCACATCTCTTCCATAGTACACATTTCACCCACTGTTTAAACTTTTCTTTAAAATTCACCCACAAGAAAAAAAAAAAAAAAGCATACACAAGATTACAAGGCAAGAGTTGTGTCATTCCCTTCATGGTCTTCTACTTTCTTCATTTCACCCTCAGGAGATCGTAAAATAAGAGGATTTCTCAAAATAGTTCCACAAAACAGGTTTAAGGTTTGTGGAACAATTAAAGGCTATACTGTAAAAAGACGAAAGGTTCCTTCAAAACTGAGTGACAACTATGGATAATGCAATTATTCACTTAACAAAGGTCACTATGGTGTGTATTCTTCATATCATGAAAATATCTGAGTTTGTCCTCTGGTAAAACAACCACACATGTATTTTATTCTTTTATTCAGAGGTATAGATTTAGAGGAAAAGTTCAGTCACAAAGAAATAGATATCTTGTGACCACTTATGGGAAATAAGATGTATGTTACCATTTTATACTGTTCGTACACAACCGGTTTTACCTTTGGACACATTAATTATTTGTATTTTAAATAGGCATAGTATTAAAATACTGGTCTAAGTGTCTATAGCTGAAGAACCAAACACTTATAGATACAACAGTCAATGGAATGATGCTTCTGACAAAACAGTTCCTCTTTAAACTTATTAATTTGTTATTAATCATATTAAAAATGTGTATGTGACAGATCAAATTCAACTCTTAAGCTGCATAAGCAACGTAAAGACGTATAACTTTCAGAGTCGGGCAGTTTCAATTTTGCACTGGATGCATGATGCAACGCTGAATGGTTCAGCCTGTTTATGGGGGTCTTGTCTGTGGCCACGAGCGGTCACTTGCCCCCGGCCCCTCTAAACCAAACAAACACTAAGCCAGAAATGCCAGAACCTGACAACACAAACTATACATTACAACTCCTCTGCTCTTGCCAGGCGCGTGGGAGGCCGCAGTATTCTGCCTGCTTTGAGGCAACATATAGATTTGTGTGAGTCGCTGCTTTACCTCTTCCATAAACCCTTTCTATCGTTGTCTTCCCTGACTTATACACAATTATTCTGTTTCCACTCCCTGTGCGCAGCGGTTACAGGCTGTTCAGCCATTGCTGTGTTGGCATAATATTTCAAACGCCTGCATATGGAGAGAGTTTGTTTCTGTTTAGGGATGTAAACCATGACTCAATGACTAGAGTGCGTGTGTTTATGGCTGTGTGATTGTGTTGAGTGATTTGTGTGTGTATGTGTGTGTGTGTGTGTGTGTGTCTGCATATTCGTATTTTTTTTTTATACGTACTTGTCTATTTCGATGCCCAGTGGATTGCTTGGTCGCAGGGAGAGGGGGGAGATGCCTTTGTTGCGGTCGGTCCTCATGTCATAGTAGTTCATCTCATCCACCCACACGGCAGACTGGTCCAGGATACCTGCAGGACAGGGCAGGACAGGCGTGTCACACATCAATGAGCTCTACAACACGTCCCAGATGTTTCACACACACATATAGGCCGAACGCCTCAGACAGAAAAAACAACAGTAGAAACATTCTGCCAGGAACCAACTGCTAAATAACAAATAATAAACATTATCTTCATTACATAATAGTTCTATTCTATCCATTTAAGATAACACGGTATTGTATGTTTCATCGTTTTGTAATTTTACTCCTACTCCACACGCTAATCTACTGGGATCTGTGGTAGCTGACAGCTCAACTTTGCAACATTTCTTTCACAATGCAACGCAAAGTATGTGTTGAACCACGTATTCTGTTTTTTTTTTGTTTTAATTTATCCATGTATTGTCTATTTGAATTTGTATTTCTCTCTCCTCTCCTGACCATCTTGTTGCTTCAGATCCAAGGTTTGTTGGTTTTCCTGAGGTTTATCCCTTTTTCCAAATACAGTTTTGGTGGATTCTTTCCGTTATAGAATTGAGGCTTTAAAGAACAAATTGCAGTCCTTGAGGACAAACATGCAATCTGGGCCTAAATAAACTCGTCAATAAACTTACACAATTTACAAATTTTAATTCCAAAATAATCTGTCAGTAAAATGAATAAACAACTCTTTTGATACTTGATTTTTAGAAGATGTTCCACTCTCTTAAATGTGAGCACTAACAGTATATATTTTGCTTTAAAGTATTGAATGAATACCTTTCTTTGAACTGTTGACTGGAAAAACAAATTAATGGCCTTACCACGGGGTCTGCAAGACTGAAACAGGCAATTTTCACACTTTTGAGACATTTTATAGACCATGACCAGGCTATTAAATTGGTGATTAAATATATGCAATCCACAGATTGTTATGGTCATCTAAATCTAAAGTTATTAGTGTTTATTTTACTTATTTCTTTCCTTTGGAATAATTGTTAACTTTACTTTCTTATCTTAAACAACTTGTTTATGTGTTAAAAATGCTGCGACTTAATTTTTTTATGTTTACTGTGTTACAACAGCGTAGGTCTACTGAATGGATGCGTGTATGAGAGAAAGTGAGTTGTCTGTATTTATGTTTATGATATGTAATGAGTTTTATCTGTATGTTTCATAACACTCTTGCTGTCATTTCACTGAACGTCAAACATATGGTGTAATTTCTATCTCACCTCATCTCATGTTTATTTTCTTTCCTCGTACTTGTTTTATTCTGTGTCTTCTTATGGGTGAATGGGTCTGAATTTTGCCATCATCACATTTGACTGCAATAGTCACCTGTGTTAAGCTATTTCTAACTAATAATAAACCTGAACTGAAATACCTTTTATGTGCTGCCCTGCAACAGAACAAACAAATGTGTTGATTTTTTTTATAAACCTTACCGATCCGCTCCGGCCTGAGCAGCTTAAAGGAAACTGTGGAGGTGCCGAGACCTCCGGATTTGGTTGTGACGATGATTTCTCCCTTGTCATCTTTAGCAGGACCTACTCGGCAGACTATCTTACTAGCCGACATCCACTCGGCTGTCAGCAGGCAGTTGTGGCCACATATTGACAGGCCTGAGACAGAAGAAAGAGGGGAAAAAAGTAAAAGCGCATTAGTGATACAGATACGCAGTCACAGCACAAATAAACAAAACATAACACTGACACATCGACAGACAATGTGAAACGAGTGCTCACTCACAAATAGAATTGGCATCTTTCAGCAAGTTTAGTCAACCTGTCACTTGGGGTCAGAGTTCAAGTCGGGGTCATGATGGGTGTGGGTGGCCATGACCTTCCTTCCTCTCACTCAGTCAGAGCTCAATGTGTGTCACTTGTGTGCTAAGTGGCTCATTACTGGCACACTGTGCACTCTGCCCCTACATCTGTCGTCCTCTTTTTAAACCCTCTTGAAAACTATTTGGACACTTGAAGACAGACACGCAGATTACTTTGACGTCCTCTGCCAAAGGGATTCTGAAACTTTCACGTGTGTATAATCAAACATCATAAAAGCCTGCAAGAGCTGATCAACAAATAGTCCATAAAACCGTGAATAATATGGCCATTAGAGCCCCATTTCCTGCCTCTGTTCTCTACTGGCCACTTTGTTTGAATACATAAGCACTCACACACATTTGTGCATATCTAATTGTATAATTCCAGGCCCGAGGGACATTCATGGTCAGAAATAGACGAGTATCACTGGCCAGAGTGTGGTTTGCCAAACGTGGAGCAGTGTAAGAGTCTTGTGATGCTGGGAAGAGAAGGAATTGGCAAACAAGAAGGAAAAATATAGCCATAGAAAAAAAAAAAAAAGTGAAGCTCAAGCATAGAATGCGAACGACATGGAGTTTGTCCATTAAGATGGCTCTTTAAAAATATTAATAAAAGGAAACAACAACTCCAACAAAAAAAAAAAAAAAAATGTCAAAGATGATGCTTCTTCATATTTTAAGAGGTTATGTTTTTCCTTCTCTATAGATGTTTTTAAATGGACTTCAAACACTAATTATTTGATATGAAATATGAACTGAAAAGGCCGGGTATGAAATTATACAAGAGGTTTAAAGATCTTAAACACATGTACTTTTGCTTTTATCATCTTATCATATATAATTTATCAAAAAACAAAAACAACCTGAAGTAACTGTATACCTGCCTGTACGCATTATAGAAGGATAAAATGTAATATTATTCTGGGCATGCACTGAAAACCACAATTTAAAATTGGATCTTAATCTTCTAATTTTTAACTTAGTTTTGACTTAATACTTAAATGAATAAACTGCCATTAAAAAAATAAAATAAAAAAATGAAAAAGCATATTGTGAAAGGTGATGAAATTCTTATTCCGGAGAGGGAAAAAAAAAAGCCAGAGTTCCTGTCTAATTACATATCAAATAAACAAAAACAAACTTTACACCAGCCTGTTTAAAAAATGAGGTCCACTGCGGTTTGTTGACGGATAAGTTAATAAAATCGCTTAATATGACTGACGCTAAAATATGTCCTGCATACCAGAGAAGAAATTAAATGAGAAAAATAAATCCTTCACATTCAGTCAACTGAAGTGGCTCTGCTGCTGCTGCCAAGATATCAACACTAACAAGGATCAATTAAGCATCATCATCCATAATAAGATAAGATAATAAATGGAAATCATATTATGTCTTGTCATCTTGTATATGTTTTTCTATTTAAACATATATACTGTATATGTATGCTGACATTTTTACTAAATATACATTTTGTTCACACCCAAACTTCGCTTCTTAACCCACAGCTGCACATAAAAGACAATGACGATACTAAGGAAATATTTGAAAAACATTAAGGACAAATCTGGATCTGCTTCTACTGGAATTCCATTATATATATAAAAAAAAAAACAGAAACATTGTCTTTATTGGGGCAGAGCTGTGTGTGAGAGTGTGTGTGGGTAGCTATGTGGTTATAAATGTGTTACCGATGAGGTCGGGTGCGCCGGTGCCCAGGTTTTCTCCACGGATGGTAACTTTGGTCCATGCCGCACCCTCCTTGGGCGAGATGCCCGTGACCAGCGGGGGCTGCCGAGCACGAGACATGGTGGCCTGATGCTGACGGGAACAACAGGTCGATTAGCAGCTAAACAAAGAGAGTAACAGAGAAACAGAGATGTAATTAACAGGAGATGGTCTGGAACACAGTCAAGTAGCAAAGGCGCTTATATTCACTGTTTCACATGACAATAATTTACGAATCTGCATCCTTTGTCTGAATTTGTTCATTTACTTTCCTTTTTTTGGATTAAAAAAATAACATAAAAAAGGAGAAAATTTAAATATATTTAGCAGCTAGTCAAGGCCGGTTAATATTCTCTGATCCCTACTGTTTTTTTTAACACCGATTTGCCACACAGAAACATTACAGTCCAAATCTCACAACTTTTATTTTCAGCTCATCATCTAAAAATACACTCAAAGTATTTTCATAACACAAAATATATTATCCTATTTACCATAATGTGGTTAACTTGAAAGCGTCTGTTTCAAAATTTTGGTTCAATGTTTCATCACCTGGGTATTTCTCAAAAAAGTGCATGAAAATAAATCTTTTTAGGTTAAATCTGCTGCATGTACTGACATTGATGAGGTTTAGTTCAAAATGACAGGACATTTTTTTGATATTTGATAGTCTCCAAGCAATTTGGTCAGCACCACAAAAGTACTTGAGTTCAGATCCCAGCCGTACAGTTACTCATACAGTATGCAGGTTAATGAGTTATAAATGTCTTTTTCTAGTCATAAAAATGGACAAAAGACTGTAGACAGCAGCACATAGCGCTAAACTAAAAGCCTACACATATATAGAAAACGGTCCACTAAAGATTAATAGGTTAACCACCAGTCATCCGACATAATACTGAAACGTAATCAATTTTTGAAGAATCACCACCTATTTGACATATATAAGTCAACACTGAAATACGAGCTCGCAGCAGTGTTAATTTCCCACCCTGTAGGTCCAAACAATGTATGCGTTGCAGCAGTTATCTCTCAGATAATAGGAAAAATAGAGAAGGGAGCCAAGAATGAAGGAGCAGACAGAGAGCAGGGAGGAAAGAAGAATGTAAACCTCACAGCGAAGGATAAATAAACCTGGCCTCCCCAATCATTCCACATAAGCCCACACAATACAGTAAAGATTATGGTACCAAAGAAGGAGCACCCATGCAAATCAGTTCACGTTGGGGCTGAGTAAAGGAAGAGAGAGAAATGAAAAAAATGAAAGGGATGTATTTCAACAGCACAGATGTTTGCTAATAAATTACTGCCAGGTCTACAAAAAGGCTGACCAATCTAGACTCTCTGAGGCAGCCTGAGCCAGGTTTCCGCCCTTTTACTCTGCAGCCAAAACACGTTCTTCACAAACAATGCAGGAGTTCACACGGACCGGACCTGTAAAGGGGTTTGTGTTGATAAGCTTTTGCACAATTAGATGGTTACTAATTAGGAGGAGGCAAAAAAATGACAGGCAATGAGACTGTCAAAAGGCAACAGTGTCAAAGGAAATGAAAAGCGACAGTCCACAACAGTCATTAGTTCGCTTGTTAGTGAGAGTTTCCAATTTTAAAAAAAAGAAAGTACTCTATTGAGTTACTTTAAAGCAATTATGCACTTAAAAATAATTACATAATCTAATATATTAATTATTTCAGTCATAAAATTACATTTAATAGTCGCTATACGTATTTATCATAATCAGAACATCAGAGGTAAGTCTTCAGATTGATAGTTTTGTTTGAGCAGAACCCAAAAATAGCAAATTAACCGTAACACAAACCAGAAAACACTAGCAAATTAGCTCACATTTTTGGTACAGTTTCTTTATAAAATGTTCTTTTTTTATATAAACATCTGTCCATGCTTTCACAAAAGTCTTCTGAAACTCTGTGACTTTTGGCTGCAAGAACATATGAGCTACATATAAGTTAAAATAAATATCAGTAGCTGCATTTATCAGAAAGAAACTCAATCGAGTTGATTGGAGCGATGCAAACCTCGAATAATCCTTTGAATATGGACATAACAACACCCAATAAATGTCTAAACAGTCAATCTGTTTATCTTTTTCTTGTTGGAATAAATCCTTTCATTATTTGCATGTTTGTTCCACGGGTGGGTAATGTGAGGTGATGTGACGAGTTTCCTGGCAGGACAGAAAACTGGAGGTAGAAAAACAAAAGTGGTCTGTGGCTGAGAACTTTTTTGTGGGAGACCCTAAAAGTATTGTCTAAATGGTCGAATGGCTCCAAACAACAAACTGTTCAAAGAAACCTTCAAACTACAAGAATTAAAACACTGTTTCACGTTTTATTGCAAGGGTTATCATTTTTGTGTTCTTTTTTCTCCCTTTTTTGTGTGTGTTTTGATTCTGTGTGGGATTTTTTTTCTTTGTAGGTTTTTTTCTTGTGATGCAAAGCACTTTGTTACCTTGTTTATAAAAATGCTGTATAATTTAAAGTTTGTCTTATCATTATAATTAGGGCTGATGTTGAGAACTATCAAGTACTATACTGTGTGCAGCACATCCTTTTTTACACTGTACGTGAAGCTCCAAATGCATTGTCCATCTTAAATAAATAAGTTCATATTAAAAAAGGTGAATAATTGTCAAAAAAAAAAAAATCTCCTACTTCCCAGATGAGATACTTCAAAGCTAAAGAATTAGATTCCTCTTCATGCACGTCAGTAAAATTGTATTCACATGAAATACTTAAACAAATGTAAACACACATTTTAACAAATGATTTTTAGTGTCCATGTAAAAACAGCTAACTTGGAATCCCTATTCAGAAGAATTTGGTGCTGTACTTGGGTGATAAGATATTGTCCATGTACCTACAACCTTTCAATTCTTTACACACTACGTTAAAAATTAAGAAATGACGACCTATTAAAAAAAGGTTTGGGCCCTTTAGTTCATTCTATCAAAAATTTTGTCAATAAAATGTAAGTCACTTGACTAAAGTCCACTATAAATATCATAAATATAACACTTTCACTGTCACCGTAACAACAAAAATACAGAGGCATTAAAAGCATCAGTGGGACAGCAGCACATGTATTGACATAGAAACTTTCAAAAGAGGGAACTTTTCTGGGAAACTCTTGTGTCACAGGCTCTCCCCCATCACCCTGACATCCCAGAGTTAAATCCAACAGGATTTAGCTTATGTTGTTGCTGCTGCCCTGCGCTTGTCAGAGGAAATGGAAGGGCTATGGGTCTGACATGACGAAGAAAAAAGGTTAACAGGCCTAAAACAAGAACTCGGTGTATCCTTCATCAATCCCATATGTTTAGAGTGGGAGCAGCGAAGTGCAGAGGACTCCAATAGTTATTCTGTACGATTCCGATTCCAGGAGTGTTTCTATCCTGTCCCCCCTTCATCCTGAAAATACACGTGCACAAACACGCAGATACTTGGCCTGCACACACACACACACACACACACACACACACACACACACACACACACACACACACACTGGGCAGAATGACAGCTCAGCTAGGTTGCGTGCGAGGGGCCTGAGCTGGTGTTGTGTGGTCTGTGCGTATTCAAGTATGTGGAAGGATCTGTGGAGAGGTCTGGCAGTGTGTGTATGAGTGTAAATGTGTGTGTGTATATGTGTGTGTGTGTGTGGTCTGGGTGTGTGGTCTCTGGCGCGGGCCTGGGGAGAGCCTGCTGACGGCTGGGATGAGAAAAGAGCCGCTGTGTTTACTTTACTCTGGGGGCTGTGCATGGACACGGGAACACTGCCCAGACCCCTCTCTATAACACAAGCGTGCACACACACACGCTCACACACACACACACACGCACTGTATCACACAAAAAGTACTGGGACTCCTGCACAAGTCTCATGTCATGCGCCATCACAAAACCATGCAAACGAGGTAAACGAAGACGAAGGAGCTACAGCTTTATACAAGACTAAATATGAAGCGTTTTCTTTAAAGCAGCACAAAAGAACATTACAAGAGGTTTCTACAACGCCAACTGGAAACTTATAAAGTAGGACGGAGACATTTTCCACAACAGGGATAAAGATATTAACCTCAAGGGGGCATCAGAGGATCCCCATTAGATTCCACCTCACTCTCTTCCAGCACGTGTAGAACCGTGTTGTACTGCGGAAACCAAATTTAATCAGTGACACATAAAACCAGATTCAACCCATTTTCCCTCATATTGCTGGTAGACCCCCATCCCATCTCCTGCCCCTGGTCCAACCTTACTCTATCTGATAATCTAGGCTAAAAAAGGCAGGTTTGTTTTCCTTGGAGGCTGACTAACAAACAGCAGGCTTGGCTCTGATCTGTCTGGTAGCTGTGGAAGTTTGAGGTTTGGGATCTTCCTGCATTGCTAACAAGAGGCAGCCCTTTTTTGACCGTGATAACAAACCACACGTTAAACGCAGGGAAGATACTTGAGATACTACTTTATATTTACGTAAGGTGTAAGCCAAACACTCCTGCACTCAGTGATCAAGGCTAAATGACTGCAAGAGACACTTTTTCACACTGCAGGAACTAAACCCAACTTCATTTTTCAGGGTTCTTGGTTGTGTGCTGTAGAGATAATGAACTACATGAGTACAGTGTTAGAAATATATCAAACAGAACATGCACATTCTGGTTATTGAAACATTTATTTATTTATTTATTTATATATAGGAAATGAGTTTGTTATATGGTTAAAATCAATTTATGAGTGTAAAATATCTCTAGTATTGACATTTACTGATATATTGCGCTTCATATCTATTGTTTATTCTTTAACTCTTACTTATGTATTTTTCTTATTTTATTTATTGTTTGCTCTAAATCTTTATTCGGTTCTGCACTTTATTGTTCTCTGTAACACCCTGTAGTTTTTACTCATTTCTATCCACTCTTCCCATCCACAATGCATGTAATTGACTGAGATTTTATATTTATTGTTTTGTTTTTTTTAATGTCTCTTATTTTATCTATTGTTTCCTTGTTTTCTGCTCTGTACTGTCTTGCTGTTGCAAAATATAAATTTCCCCATTGTAGGACAATAAAAGCACTGTCTTATCTTATCTACATAATAATAAACCAGCATAAAGAAAATTGTAAGTATTAATTTAAGTACATGTTTGTGCTGTAAATTCCTTAATATTCTCCTAAATTTACTTAATGTGATTTCACTTATTACCTTACTTACATTGTAAATTTCAAGGATTTGCAGTTTTTTTTTAGTCAATCTTTAGTTTTACATAGTTAAATAGTAATCTGCTTTGAAAAATTGTGATAACTTTCACTAACCTACTTACTGCAAATTTTCAAGTAATTACATTAAGAGTAATGATTTCTTTTTTTTGTTTTTTTTTAATCAAGTAGAAGCTATATTAATAAGGTAATTGGAACATTCTCTTGTTTAAATCAGAAGCTTGTTTCCTCTGCGTGAAGGAATAAATAAAAAGTAAGCCAAATCCTACACAACAAAGCTGTTGTAGTTCTAATAACACTCCAAATCTATTATTAAATGGACAGATTATGTGCTGTGTTCCTTCTGATGATTGTTTTTTTAATTAACCAGATCAAAATAGGATGACTCTTCCGCAGCAAAATGGACGCGAGACTCCGTCACTCCTGAATGAAACGTTCATACCTTAGATCATGTGTGACTCGCATATGGCAGTGATTGGCAAGTCTGTGTGTTTGGAGGAGTGTGTGTAAAAGTGATGGGTGTATAGGGCACAAAGGGACCCATTTAGACAGCTCATCACCCGCACCCCCATCAGTGCAGCTAATTCACTGCCCCCACTCTCTTCCACACCAGGACTATTTCATCCCATGTTCCCCAACATTACACAAACACCAGATTCCATCAAAGATCCCCTCCAACTTGTCTGAATGCACAGAGCGAGCCACACATCACTTTACCTAAGATGTCTGGCCTGATCACACAGGGTGGGGGCGGAGCTCCACACAATCTACCTCAGTGTTCACACACATCTAGGACACACGTGCCTTCTGAAGTTGAGAGGGTAATGAGTCAATAGCCAAAATTGGCCTTAATATGTGTCAGCAGTGTCGCATTTCATATAACTGGATCATATAAATATGAACTATCTGGGCCACCTGCACCATACATGATTTTTAAAGATGTCAAACGGCTGTACTGACCACAGCACAACACAGTACTATAAGGGAGTAGCTTGTGGTTGTGATTAGATATTAAACAAGTCATCGGCCAGAGGGAGGGGTACAAATTGGATGAAGTTTCGCTACAAAATTTTATCTAAATTCAATGATAACAAACGTATGAGAAGGGAGATGGTAACCGATGCGAGACCATGGGAGGTATCATGCAAGAAGGAATTTTTACTTTTTTTTAAAGTAAAGAGTCCAGTATCTCAAAACTGCCTCCTGCAGCTTTAGAAACTGCATCATATATGAATAACATCCTCTGTTCTTCAACAAAGAGAACACGGATTACACTAATGACAATGTTTCGGCATTACAATTTACTTTCATCTGACCTTTCACAGTTTAATTTTGTGTTTGTTTAACAGATAGGCCTACATTTCATTATTTTGTTTTTATTTTCATCATTATTTTGAGGACTGACTTTCTGACCTTCATTTTTCATTTAATCTAAATTTTAGCTTTTCCAGGTATTACGAGAAAGGCGTTGCTTTAAAGAAGATGGAAGCTTTCTTCTTGTGCACCATGAATCATTTTGACATCTGTTGTTTTTCATGTTTTTCTTAGCTACATTTAATCTTTGTTTTCATTAACGCCATTAACTCTTTTCTTTTTTCATAAAAAGTTAAACGTAAGCAAATTATTTTGCAAAGAATACAATCCCAAATCAGAAAACATGCAACTTTTTTTAATGAATTAAAAAGCGTGTGCATGCATTTCAAAAGTGTCTCATACAAATCAACGTGTGATAAGTCTGTATTCATGGAACTGTAAAGGAGGTAAGCCAGTTTGTGTTCTCATTGGCAGTAGGTCAGACATTTAACCTTCCATATACTGTATCTCTCAGCACTGTACTAGCCGTTTCAGGCTGTTCTCTTTAAAATTTACACATAGAGAGCATTTTTAATGGAAGTGACCTCTAATTTGCATCTGATGTGGGACTTTACCATCTCTGAAAACTGTCAACAAATAGAAAATCAGCGCTAAGTGTGTTCGACATGCTCTGACCAATGACCAGTCACTGCGTTCTTCCACAATGAGTCAGCATCCTTTGCTATTGCTCGCTGAGTACAAATGGCAAGTCTTTCGTGACAGAGAAAGGGGACGGAGTGATCAGATGTGGGTCTCTAGCTTAATATCGTACCATTATGATGTCTGCCCCTAGGGTTTGTTATCTTTAGGGCTGTATGTTTGTTTGTTTGTCAGTCTCAAGCGCTTCTTAGATTCAGGCCTAATGAAGTGAAGTCCCCAATTTCCCACATAAAAATCCTGGAACAATAAACAGAAATATGAAGTATAGGCCTGCAAATGCAGGAAGATGTTTTCAGAGGATTAAGAGACTGGAGACAGGCATCTCTGCCCAAAGACATGGTGAAATGGAGAGATTTGAACCTTTATGGACCAGGCAGAAACACTGCTGCCCCAGATACTTTCCATACAGAGATAACACTGGCGTGAGAACCATTTGCACATTCACATACTTTTAGAAGTTATAAAAATGTCATTTGATATTTTTAATCACAAATAATTGTTTTAACTATCAACCTGTAATTGAATTATTTGTAAAGCTGACAGAAACAACCCATTAATCTCCCAAATATTATAAAATCATTCAATCATTTAGTCAAAAAACATCAGAATAAGGTGTATCATCTGACTATTAGCCTGTAGCAAAACATATTCTATTCCAGCAAATTTTGCATTTGAGAAGCTGAAAGCAGTAGTGTTATTTCCCCATTTTCATATGGAATACATCACATCATTACTATCTGATCTGATTACCTGCTTATCAGACCACCATTTTATATAATACAAAGAGTTACTGATCACCAAAACAATGTCATAGGCCTGAAATGTACAATAACACTGTTCAACACTACAAAGACAATAGGATTAAAAGAAAATAAATAACCAACACAAGTTAATATGAGGGTAGCTCATGGATAATTGGGTAATGATGTGAATGGATGGCCTATGTGTGCAGGGCTCAAAATGTTCACATGCTGAGTATTACTTAAGTTCATTATCTTTCAGAAAATTCTTGGATTGTGTTTGTTGCACATGTTCATATTGGGATAGCAATAAAACTGTGATTTATTTGTCAACAATATTTCTACATATTTACTTCCTTTCATTAAATGATCTCACTAAATAACTTGATTAAATCATTTTATTTGTATTTAAGCTCTCCTGTCATGCTGTGTAATAACTCTATTTCCTGGGAAAACTATACTCTGTCAGTTCAGGTCTGACTGGGTCACAGAAACCATGCTGTGAAAACCAGTGGCCCAACAAGCCCTGTTAGCGGGGAGGAGGCTACCAGGTGGGGCAGACAGGGGTGAGAGAAAAGTGCTGTTTCACAAATCGACCCTCGTCGCTCAATTCACCCCGAGGTCTACAGAATGGAGCAGTGAGGAAAAGCCTTAAAAAACACAGCCCACACATTCCACCAAAACAAACAAGCAGGGCCACCCAAAATTTTCAATTAGAGCCTGGGGAGGGAGGGGGCAGGAAATGGATCAGTGTAGCCTTGCCCTTACTCCATTCCCCAGCAAAGCAATGCTGACTTAGAGGAGGAGGAGGAAGAGGAGGAGAAGGAGAGACATAGGGCACTAACTAAAGACCACAGAGTAAATGGAAAGGTGTCAACACAGATGATGGAGGAGTTCAGTGACATCCCATTCCTAAGATAAGGTGCCTGCCTGCTATGTCAATCAATTGTACTTTCTTGCAATCAGTGGCTTAAAACAACACACAGAATGCTTTTCTTTAAAAGGCACATTTAAAGAAAGTATGACAAAAGCATGATGGAGTAAAGATTATCGTGGTTTACATTACAACATCTTCTGTTTGAAGATAGCAAATTTATTAAGTATGAGCTTCGAGACATATATAGATACATACGTAGGTTGAACAGGAGTTTTAAGATAATCTGACTAATGTTAAAACCCATGGTTCACATATGCATCATGTACCACCATGTAAAAAAATGTGTCAGAAGTCAATATATGAGACAGGGTAAAAATACTGTAATAATTTAAAACACAATTGTTATCAAAGCCTGGTTTCTAAATGTTTTACAATCAAATCTAAATTCTTTCATTAAGTAGATATAAAACTGCATCAAGCCAATATGTAACTGATCCATGTAGTACTTTGCATTTTTTACCACTAGATGGTGGAGGGGCTGCATCTAAACAATGTCAAAATCTTCTATTCCCATAGTGAAAAGTAAATCAGAATAATATCTTGCATAAATACATCCTTCACTTAAATATCCCAGTTTCATTAGCAGTCGAAATGCAACAGTTTTTAACTTTTTATAGGCTACAGTTAACAATCACAAATGTAGTGATATTCTAGTGAAGGTATCCTTAAGCTGAAGACCTCCAAACACAGGGTGATTGAATATTAAAGAGGAATTAATTAATTTATTTAGAAGCCATCATTCCTCTTACTTACATACTAACACATTATACATTGTGGATACAACTACTATTAGAATTATTAGCTATCATCTTATTATCATCCTGTGATTATCAAACTACATGTAGTGCATCTTTTACAATTAAAATATAATAACTTCTTATTATTTATGATCAATACTTTATTAGTACTACTTTGTTCTACTTATCATTTCTAATGAGTAACCGAGTGTATCTATAATTATTGTAATTAATATTTTCTTGTAATATTTCTCTTATGTGTGATTTGGTGTGCTGCTATTTGAACTACAATTCCTTGGGTTCTGCCCAAGGGATCAATAAAGTTCTATCTAATCTAATCAAATCGAATCTAACTGACATTACCTCCAATGATAGATAACAGGAGCAGGTCTTTTCTTTAGTAGTACTGGTACAGTGAATTTTTAAAGTGTGACATTATATTGACATGGTTTAACACTTCATTACCTTGCAAGAGAACAATGCTGTTCGTTTGGTGTCAGAGGGGGTGTGATACCTACATCTGTGATACTATATTAGATTTTAGGTTATGAAATTGTAAAATCTACTTTAAGTTAAAAAATGTAGTCAGGCTTCTCTGTAACTACAAAACAATTTCTTGTTTGTAAACATAGATGTCTTTCTGAATTACCTGCTGACCTTACAGAATATGATGCATTGCTTTAGGTTAATAAAACCAATCCAGTAGCAATTATTTTTGTACTGTACAGTACATACTGGCATACTTAATGTCTCAGTATCAATATGTTTCTCGAGGGCTTTAGGAAATAAAATTAAGTTGATGAAACGGTATGATATTAATACACTACCTGCAAGTACATGAGCTCCCTATTTTCACTACACTACCAATGAATCACGAATGAAATGAAAAAGTCATTATGTTGCGTTCAAGATCAGAAATACAGTATTTCAGGGGAGTGTGATGCAGGTAAGACAATGCTATAAAGGCAGTATAGAATGATACAATTTTTCAGTCGATCACCCATTTGTGTTATGATGCAAAATCTCGGACAAGCATGTTACACAACTCAGCAGAAGTTTTATTGAGCAGAAAAGCTGTTTTGTTGACATTTTTGACGGCTAACGATAGCGTTAGCCATGCTAACGTTGACTGGCAAGCTAATGTTAAATCGCTGCGTCAGACAGATTTGTCTGCATTTTGCGGTTTTCTGACCTATAAACCTTTTTTCTCTATATAATAGAATCCGGGAGATTATACAATCTACATTTTACAAAGAATACAATAGAAAAAAAGGGTGAACTTACAAATTTTCAACAGCTGGACCGTAGCGCCCGTTTCCTGTATCATGTGACTACTTCCGGCTTCAAATTGTCAGCCGAAGCCTTCAAAGTAAAATGAAATGAAACGAAATGAAATTAAAATGTATATATTTTTTTTTATTTTATGTGAGAAATCCTTTCTTATATGACAGGAGAAATTCCACAGTGTAGAAAGTATGAATCTTTTATATTAGACTTCTGTATTCATCACAGATACAAATAAGATCAGTTTATGATGTAGTTCAATAATATGGATCAGATTTGAAATACTTCCACAACACTACACTATATCACCACATCATATTTTCATTGATAAATAAAATAAAATAATAGTAATAATAATAATAATAATAATAATAATAATAATAATAATAATAATTTTTAAAATAATAATATTAATAATTACAAATATCAAATACATCTAGTGGGATATAAAGTGAATATGTCACTGACATGTAATTGAGTTGTACATAAAAGAGAATATATTAGGGGGAAAAAATGGAATATACAAGTGTGTGAAAACTGTACTTGTCTACACTGTTTAAGTACAACTGCATACACAATTTTCCTCTGCCATATGAGTAACAGCAAAGTTCATCATGATATATTTACATAGGCATATGATTTGCCACAATATATATGTATGCCATTGTTCTGCATAATAAAAAATGCTGAAATGTCTGACAGAGATTCCAATTTCTTCTAAAACAGCAAAACTAGAAGGTTGTTTAATCAGAATTTGTAATAAATTTCTTTCTAGCCTTTAAATTCAGGTGAGAAAACATATTGAAATCCCTCAGTGAGTTCTTGGTTATGGTGATTTATGCACAAAAATAAAAACCTGATGATTAACTTCATCAACAATTCCTTATTTTATAGATTCTTTAAAAACTACACACTGTACAGCATTATTAGCTTGCAGGCTCCTCTGACATCCTGGATGTCTTTGTGCTTGAGAATTTTGAAGCCCAGTGGGAGCATTGCTTCTTTCCTCTTTTCTCTTTTCACGGTGCATCACTGAGGTATTTCCACTTGTTCTGGGAAAGGCGCAGCATCATTAGAAATTCAACAGAGACCACCCAGGCACACACTAGAGCACTGATACCATTACATTTATCTCACCAAATTGTGCAGGGCAGAAAGAATTTCTGTGATAAGGCAAGGCCCAATCCTCAGGGAAACCATATTGTCCAATTAGATGGGGTAATCTCATAATTGAAGGATCAAGCTGTGTTGTGCTTGGGAGTTTGCACAGATGCTGATGCAACACACAGGCTGTTTGTCTACATAAACATCAAGTTAAAGCAATGACGCTGGGAGATTTTGATCTGTATCTCAATGGTACAGCCTTTGCCAGTGACTAAGATCAGCAGTTTCACATCACACATTCCAGCAACGTGCCCTACAGATAAATGGATGGAATACCTTATCTTATATTTCAAGATTTGGAATATTTTGTTGTGATGCTATATTCTTGATTGAAGCTTAAATTAAGAATTCCGCTTATTTTTATTTGTTTCTGGCCTTGGTCCCCTGTTCTTCAAGTGCACTGTCTCGCTAACAGACAGTTCGATAATGGCAAAATGAAGATGTATACTGTATACTCCAGAAAACTGTTAAAACAGAGGTACGAGCTCTATATCTGTATCAGTCTGTAACAGGGCCACATTGCTTTCTGAAGGCTACATATAAATATTTTGAAGGCTACATATAAACTGCAAGTGTCAGGACTCAATTCAGATGTACTACCTGGATTTGATTTTTTTTTTTCTTTTTCTTTTTTCGGTGCATCTACACATCTCTATAAGACTTAGAGTTTGTTTGTCAGTCAGCTGATTGAATAAGTAGAATGGCTTAATATTGGTCACTAATGTTTACCAGGACTCAATCACCAACTGAAGCAATCTTAGTGACCGAATGTCAAAGGTCAAGGTCAGTGTGAGCTTATTTCTGACCATTCCTATAAATACAACATGTCAGAAAAAGCTCGAGGAACATTTTTTACTTAACATGAGCAAATGTTCATTTGAACTCAAATATGACTCAATTAGAATTTAATGGTCAAACCTAGCAAATCAAGGATGATGACTTTAGCCTTATCTAATTATTTCAGACACATCTGTATGTATGTTTTTTTTTTGTGTGTGTGTGTGTTTTTTTGGTTATTCACATTACTTTTCAGATCTGGCCAGTATCGGATAACATTATAGCAGATAACATTCAGTCACACTGTCATACTGAAGAAAACACATACATGTAGGTCACTGAACTTTGTGTTTGTAGTGTCATTTATAAGTTGAAATGTAGTGGAAATCAGCAAACAATAACAATGAAGATGAAGAGAGACACATTTTTGACACAGTGCCTCCCTCCAGAGCTGAATTATAATGCATGTTGAATTAGATTGATTTAAAATTCCCATGCTTTCCGGTGTACCTATTCATATGCAGGTCACTTTGTAAAAAACTGTCTGATTTTCGATCACATTTAGAATCAGAAGTGACAAGATCAAAAAATTACATGTGATTTTATTCAAATTGTCAATATCTGAGACACATTTGAGTGGAGTGGAAGATTTGGGAGGTCATAGTAAGACAAAGTATCTTGTTAATATATGATGTAGTCAAGTTTTTGTTTTTTTTTATACTGATGCATAGCCATAGAGAGAGAGTTGTGACATGCTTTCAATAGTTCCAAAACAAATCAAGTGCTGTCACAGTCTTCTATGAGACAGACAGCAGTGTGTGCCTTATTGCATGGTAAATATCAAAATAAACTAAACACAAGTATATTTCTAACCGCTGTTACACAACTGTATGTATGTGTGTCAGTTCTGCTTATGAGTAGTGCGGTTGACCACTGAAACTTTATTACTTTGAAATGTTTAAATTTAGTAGTAGGTTTATGAAAAGAGCGCAGGATAAATAAAACTATACAGCCATCACATTCCATTATGAAACCTTAAAGGAACACACCACTGGTTTCCCATACTGAATTATGTTCTTTCCTGATCTTAGACGAGTTGATACATACCTCTCTTATCTTCTTGCGTGCACCCAATCGCCCGGGTGCATAGCACAACTTTGTTAGCACTTAGCATCATGCTTAGCATAGCTCATTATTTCCTACCGGACAAAACAGACGTGACGATAGAAGCAACCAAGCACTTCCACGTTTTCCCTATTTAAATACGGTTACGTGAATAGTTACATGAGCCAAGTATGGTTACACAAAATAAAACGTAGGAATTTTCTAAGCTGATAAAATGGATAGCTATATTGTATGGCGGAATTACACTTGGGAAAACTTCGATGTCGACGCAGTAACCACATCACTCCTGGAAAATCCTCTCCCCAGAAGTGATGATATTACTGCGCCGATATCAAAGTTTTCCCAAGTGTAATTCGTTCTTCTATCTTCATGTCTGTTTGGTCCGGTAGGAAATAATGAGCTATGCTAAGTGCTAACAAAGGTGCACCGTGCGCCAGGGTAATTGAGTGCAAGCACAAAGATAAGAGAGGTATGTATCAACTTGTCTAAGGTCAGGGAAGACCATAGTTCAGTATGGAAAACTGGTGGTGTGTTCCTTTAACAAATTACGAATAGAATAAAAATAACTGGCAAAGTGAATCCATATATCTACCTGCAGTAAATGACACTAATTAGCACATGACCTCAGCTAACAAAGTTAACCTCAACTCAAACAAAAACCACTGATGACCAAATTTGTACTAACGTTACCTTACCTTAGAAATTTCATAATTTGCAGTTCTCATCCTGAGACCCAGGAAAGTTAAAGTTTTAGCTTTTTTACACTACACAGTTATCTTGATTGGGAACAGCATGATGCAACAGTTTTTAACATTGTTTTTTTTTTTAATCTATTTTTTAACGGAATGCCCTTTGTAATGGACAGTATTTTTTTTTTAAGTAAAACTGAAACTTTTGCCCCCTACAGAGGACACAAATCAATTTCTGGTTCTCAGGAGGTTATAGTGGTTAAATCAACACCTCGCCAGCTCAAGCTATAGCTAATTATTGGGGCTACTGCTGAAAACTGAACATAACGTTTTTTATAAGATGTAAATTTATACAAACACTAACACACACCAAAGGAAACAGAATACAAGAAACACACTTAATAATTTGAAAGATGATAATGTCTTATTGACTTACCACTGGAGTAGCTTGATCTGCTGCAATAGAAGTCAATCTGTTCTGATGCCACAATACTCAATGTTTGGAACTATTGGTGCCTCCACAACCACAACACAAATATGGAAGTCGGTCCATATTTTGTACGCTATTTTTTATAATCTATGGAAGTGTCACCCCTCTGTTTTCTCTACCACTCTGCACTGCTGACACAATGGGAAACCATGTGCTACAAATAAACTGATTAAATATAAGATGGGCTTAGATATCAGGTGAGGAGTTTTTCATGGAATATATTTACAATGATAGTTATTTTAGCTCCATATTAGCTGAATAAGATTATTCTGGTAACAATCAGAAAGGACAACATAACATTTTAACAGGCTTATGTGAAATTCAATAAATCAAATGTTTATAAATTAATCATCATATACTCAAGAGATAATCCATTGAACTCTATTCACTTTTTAACCATTACCTGAAATTATGAGGAAAAGATAACAACTTTTTAAAAAATTATTTAGAAACTTGCTGAACTCTAAACTCATTTTCTATTTTAAAGTATGCATGAACCCTTTCATGCATGAATTCTGAGAACCTTAGTCAAAAATTTTATCCTCAAGTGTTTTTATTCCTTCACAAGCATGAAAAAAGCAATGCGATCAAGTTACAAATGGAGTTACAAAAACATCCATTTAATTTTTGAAATAAAGAAACATGTTTAAAACCCAATAGCAGACAGTGATAGGAAAATAATGGGGAAAAAACATCTTTACTGCTGCTAATCTGATGTTTTCTCACATTTTAACATATTCCAATGCTAGTTATTACTCACTTCATGGACATAATTGTCTAACAAATAACTATTGATTTATACTGAAACATGTTGCTGCAGATCAGGTTGATCAAAAACAGCAAAGTTACAGTAATTGCATGAATTGCAGTGTTTGGGATTATGAATAAGTGTCCACTGTGTTGGCTGATATGGAACTAAAACAACAAAACCCATGAATGTACAAGAGAACAGCTGTAAAAAGTAACTGTCCACTGGAGTCACCACTATGCATGAAAGGGTTAAATATTCAACATTAGTTACTTATTTTTGCAGTAATGTGATTAATTTCAGGACTATGTATGTTTTATGAATGTCTCGTGTGTCTTCTATTGTTTTAACCTTTTGATGCATGAATTACAAAAACCTTAGTCTAGTTTTTTGTCCTTAGTGTTTTTATTCCTCTTCAGGCAAGAAAAAAATAATGCGATTGACATTTTTTGAATGAAACTATTTTTTATGGAGTTACAAAAATGTCCATTCATTTGTACACCATGTGTTTAATTTTTAAACAATAGCAAAAAGTGATATACTTGGATATTTTAATGCAGCTAATCTGATGTTTTCTCTCATGTTTACATACTCTACTTCTGCTCTCATACTAGTTATGACTCACTTCATGGAGATAATATGCAAAAAAAAACCCTGTTAATTACAGTCTAAAAACAACTAGCATTTTATTTACACTCAAACATGTTACTATAGATCAGGTGAATCTAGAACAGCAAAGTTATAGTAATGGTATGAATGACAGTGTATGAGATCATGCATGAGTGTCCACTGTGTTGGCTGATACGGAACTAAAACAACAAAACCCATGAATATAGAAGAAAACAGCTGTAGAATAGATGTCCACTGGGGTGATCACTTTGCATCAAAGGGTTAATACTTTAGAACCATTCTAGATACACTCTAAGTCTTTTCATTTTCACGTCTCCTTTTAGATTTTTGTTTTCTATGTCTAATTATCTATTAATAAAATCAATCAATCAAGATCAAACACATCCCCTGCTCCCTGCATTGTCATTTTGGAACATATGATTACATGAGGGTTTTAAAATAGACCAGGCTTTCTGAGCAGGTGTTCAGGTGTGCTCCTGGGGGACACTGATGGTGCCTTGATCCTTGCTGTGACCCCCAACCCTCTGTAATCCACATCCCGTAATGGCACATGCTGCGCTGGCACCATTGCTCATCCCTGAACCCTATTGTTCATTGTTTGTCTTCTCCAGTTTTTTCCCATGGGCCCCTGGCCAGTGAGAGGAAAAGGTCACTGTAAATATTGCACTGAAATCCTCCCTCCCTCCCATAGAGCTCCTGAAGATGGAACAGGCGACCAGTGGGTGAGCACTTCCTTCCTGCGCAGGGCATTTCAACTGTAAGACATCAAACAAGTATGAATCCCTCAATGTCAAAGATCATTGCAGTGAGATCATATGCTCAGTGTTGACATTACCATAACCTGGGCAGGTCTCTGCTTTTTATAAAGCACATCAGATAGGATAATATATATGTGTGTATGTTTCCATGTGTCTGCAAATGTATCAATTTATCAAGAAAATTAGACGGTAGGTGAAATACACTTCTATTTTCTCATGTAAAGAATGGTAACCACACCTATCCCATAGTTATCTGTTATGTTAAATGACCGGTAACATAATTTTAATCAGATGTTGAAGAAGTGTTTGGATCCTTAGAAACTTAGAAACACTCCATTACAAGTAAAGTCCTGAATTCAAGATATCACTTAAGTGTTATCTGCAAAATGAAGCAAGTGAATCAAAAGTACACTGTAAAAAGTAAAACTAGAATCAACCTAAAAAAATTTCTTCAATAGGTCATACATAAAAAATAAAAAAAATTAGTTAAGTGAACCAAATTAAATGATTGAATGTAATTTAATTTGGCTCACTCAGCTATTTTCTTTTATGTGTGACCTATTGAAGAAAAAAATGTAAGTTCATTCAAGTTTTACTTTTTACAGTGTACAAGTACTTTTTACAACAAATGGCTGCTTTGGAATAAATGTAATGAAGACACTAGGGAGGGGGAGATAAATAGTATACTATATCATATCATTATATCACATTACAAAGTTAGAAGTGTCAGATAGTGAATGAAAAAGTACAAGATTTGCCTCCAAAGTAAAGTATAAATATAATATGTGTAGCAGTTAATGTAGAAATGTGGGATTAAAATTATGTCGTGATAATACATGACTCAATCCCTCTTTTAATTTTGCATTTTATAAAGTAAAAATGATATACATTCCAAGGGAAATTAAGTGAGACTTTAAAACCCATGACCCATGTGTAGATAATCACTAGCCTGTAGCGCTGCTGTTAATATAAGGCGAGGAGATTTTAAATAAACCCCTGATATTTGGGTTTGTTTTGCTTTTGAGTGGCGCTCCATCTCCCACTTCTCCCCTTTCCCGGAGGAGTCCAGTTCCCTGGGCTCACATTTTGGGCTCCGGAAATCCAAGCCTGTGCCAGGCTTAGCTTGAAAAAGCATCCAGACGAACACAATAGACGAAGGAGAGTGAGGAGGAACACAGGCTTTCTGTTTGAGTGCTGACACAGTGGTTAGATAACAGAAGTGAGAGATGGAAGGAGAGGTGGGCCTGGGTGGAGGAGCTGCAGGAATGATGAGAGGTGGTGGAACAGACCACCTGACACTGGGTCATCCAAACCAAAGATGTCTGTAAGATTACTGCTGGTTTGATGAGATGAAAAAGTTTACAACACATTAACTACTATTGCAGCATCTCTGTGTACGTCATAGAAGCTCTGAATAATCTCAAGAACAAACTGGAAACAGGACTTTGGAAGGAGATGACTTTAGTGACACTATCTTTATTCTGCTTCAAGCTCCAGTCTGACCTCCATCTGCAAATGCTGATACCTTTGACTAACCGTAACCCTTTTGGCACCATACAGATATATTTATTAAAACACCTGGTCTTTTTTTTTTTTTTTTTTGGTCTATTTTTGTCAATAATTGTGTCAGAAAATGCCCTATGTGTAAATAATTTACACCCCTTTTCCAGGAGAAGTAGAACTTTCAAAATCTGTCAAGTGTTTACCATTCTTATGTCATTAAACACTTAAAGCTGTGTGTTGTAATAAGAAAAGGACAAAATAACGGAATTGAATTTTCTTCAACTTTCTTTTTCTAAATTCTTGAAACGTGCAGATTGAACATTTTTGAGATTGCAAAAATCTAATTCTAACTATTTTACCACAACTCAGTTTGACATTTCTGGAGCTCCATGAGTCCATGTTCCAGGCTGTTCTATTTATCAATAGTCAGGTGTTTCTTATTTTAGCAGTAGTAGCTTCTGAAACATCTCCTGTCCAGCTTCCAGGGACAGTTTGAATGATTAACACTGCACGAAGTAGTGAGGATTACTGTAATTTCAAGTACACAAGCGTCGGTGATCCCCGTGGTATTAAAGAGAGCGTTAAAACTCTGGAATCAAGGCTGTTGGTCTGTAAATGTTTCGACCGATGTTTTTTTTTGTTGTTGTTGCAAAAAATGTTTGCAAATCCTTTTATTACTATAAACCTAAATGGTGTGACTGTATCAGCCAGGTCTCCCTTGAAAAATAAACCTGATTGAAAAAAGGTTAAAATCTATCTATCTATCTATCTATCTATCTATCTATCTATCTATCTATCTATCAATCTATCTATCTATCTATCTATCTA
>JAQQZY010000020.1:13133534-13148399 GCA_030068375.1 Ostorhinchus rueppellii | reverse complement strand
ATCAACGGCTACGGAAACCACAACTCTCTACGAGAAAATGAATGGGTGGTCTCCAGACTAAATCTCACTTGTGATTTCGTCTGGCGCTCGCCAGACTACCTAGCGCTGGTGATCGATCCCTAATATTAACGCTTGCTAAGACATTCATAATAAATACCAACATTAATTTAAAATTGGATTGAAATTCCTCAATTTTTCTCCATTTTTATGTCAATGAACATCTGAGCTCAAATGAATCCTGTGCAATGTAGTGAACATCTCTGTTTCTGTATTGCAATAACAAATACATTAAATTAAGCAAAACTGAGTTCAGTTGACTTGAGTTAAATTGAATTGTATTTTACTTGTATAGTGCATGATTACCCCAATGTACTGTACAAATTTAGGCCAAGACCCACACAACTCTACACCTAGAAATAAACTAACTAACCACAAAATCTCCATCCATTTGACACCAGAAAATTTGGGGGTCACTCACAGCTAGGTAGGACTTCTGGATAGTAAGATTATGTTTATGTTTCACCATGTAATTAAATAAAGTGATTCGGGCTTTTGCAATGTATTTATTGTATGTTTGTAAATTATATCATTATGGTCAAACAAAGTGCTGCCATTTCATGTTATACTCTGAGCATCTTGACACTAAATGGACGTTTTCTTAATTGACATGATAACAGTATTACACAATTTGAACTTCTTATGGCACTGATGATATGAACATATTTGTCAGATGTTCACAACTACACATTTTGTTTTCTGCCAAAAACCACCAACTCAGTTTACACTATATCTGGTGGTTGAGAAGATTTCATTGTTCAACTTTTCTATTTTTTTTTCTTTTTTGTTTCGTTTAGGTGTTGCAAAACATACCAAGTCTTGGTTTAATCCTGTCGAAGTCTCCGCTGATGAGATGTATTAACATTTAAAACAAATCCCGTCTTTTCCTAACACTAACCAAAGCACTTTTAATGCATTAATCTAAACACCTTCAGGAGATGGGATGCAAACTGTTCACTAGTGGAAAAGTCCTGGATTTAATACATCTGCCATCCACCTTAAATACCTCCAGTCTACTGAGGAGAGACAAGAAAAAGTAACATATCCTTCAGCGAAAAATTGCATTGAAATCATACGTATGCCTTGTTTGCAGAAATATACAATAGCTGGTCATAGGTTTTCCTCATTTTGACTGAATTTCAGAAATTAAAATTGGAATCCACATTGGTTGTGTTGTTGAAATCATGTACTGTGACCAAACTAAAAATGTAATAATTTTGGTGCAGTTATCATTTGGTGCCCAAAAGTCAAAAATACTATGAATCAGATCCTCAGAGCAGTAAGAGTTCAGACATAAAGAGGAGATTGGAGGTTGTGATTGCAGTGGCGAGGCTCTTGAAGCAGCGCTTGGTCCGCTCGCTCACACATGGACCACCTGGGTGATCTGTTTATGGAAGCCAACCCTGCTTCTGGCCCTGAGCGCATTCGAGCTATTCATGCCTGCTTTGTTTAAAGAAAGACAATTTATAAAGTCTACTGCACAAACAGTATGCAGATTAAAAACAGAATGACTCGTCCAGTGAGACCGGCGCTTTTCGATGTGAACATAGGCCAGCTCGTTCCTGTAACACAACCATTAAAGGTTTATTCCACTGTTTTGGATCAACATCACTCGTTTGGTGGATTACATATAAGAGAAACCTCCTAAATCTCTAGAAATCTCAGAAAATGATTCCATACTCCTTGAGGAGGAATCTTCAACTACATTTATCCAAATGCCACCATTCCTCTATGTATACAACCATAGGGAAGCAGACCAGGAACTATAGATTTTTTTCTTTGTAAAACTTAATTTATCTCAAATATTTTTGCTTTTTTACAAAACTAGCATTATGTTCAGTTGCCTATATCACTATGCATGGACCCAACCACCTCCAAAAAAAAAGAAACCTGTAAAGATGACAAGATACTAGTTTAGGCTGACCTCAAAACTCCAGATGATGAAAAGAAAACGTAACACCAATGTTTAGACTTAGTTCCTGGAGTGAATAACAGACTGAATAAAGAATGCAAGTAGAACAGTGAGAAGAAAAAGGCACAAAAAGTTAAATAAAATGCTATTTCTTGTTTCTGTCATAGCAGTTGCATTCTAAATACATGCTCTGTAGACACAATATACATCCAAAACACATGCCTTTCATTTGTTCTGTGTATGTTACCGACAGGTCTATTAGAGGTGAGTTTGTGTGTTTAACCCTGATTTTTGTCTCTCAGATAGAATACAGAAAAAGTGAGAAGAGCAGAAAGAGGAGAGAGGTGTCACTTCGTTACATTGTTTCACTCATGCACAGTGTGTAATGTTGTTAACGGTTGAATGTGTAAACTTACAGCACAGAGGTTGGATGGATGGCACCAGCACTCTAAAAACTGAAAAAAAGAGAGGAAAAAAGAAGGAATATAGAGAATAAAAGTAGATGTCAGGGTTTCTGCAAGTAAATACACCATCACACACACACTGACTGAGGATCAGAATCATGATTGACAAAGATTATTATAGTAAACGTTTCATACCTAACATACTTTTATGTATTCTTGGAAATATAGCGGCAGAATTGTCAAAAAAAGATCAACCTCAACCAATTTTTACAGCATTCTATAATATATTGTCTTACTTTGAAATATGGCCCAATGTCCAGCTGCAGTTTTACTTTCTATAGTTTTATTTATCCAGTTACAGACCAATCTGGAAGCTGTAAAATGATAATGATGTGATGTGTTTATGGCTTGGATAGAAGAGTCTTTATGCTTTTATTATTGGGAAAACTTTTATGGTGTAACTACCTTATATATTCTGAACAAATACACACTAATAATAAGAGAAATGCAAAAAGAATGCTGCCAAGAGGAGACAAAGAAAACACTCTGTACTCAGTAGATGTGATGACATTTCATCATTTTCATTTGTGAGAAAATTACCAGAGGTGGCTGACGTATATTGGCAAACACATACACTGATGGAGTCTGTCTGACGCATGACTGAGTCACAAGTATTTTCTCAAACTAAGCTGCAAACTTGAGACTGACTTGACTTAAAACTCGACTTGACTATACTGTTGAAAATGTAACTGCAAAATTGTCAGAAAATATCAACCTCAGCTGATTTCAGTGACACTTTGCAGTTTTCTGATTGGTGAAAAAAGTTGGTGTTGGGTCTCAGCTACATGCTGATGATAGGATGAAGACCTTTTGAACTCCTGGGCTTAACCCTCATATTTGGGGTAATTATTTCATTTGCACTCAGTTGATTCTTGTATTGTTTCAGAAAGTATAAATCCACTTGCAAAAGACCCAATCCCCTATTCCATATATTGTGATGTGTCCTGCATTATGAGACAAAACAAAATCTGTGAAATTAATATATTCCATTATTTCTTACTATATTTATTTAACCCTAGGAGTTAGAAAATGCTGGAATGAAGTTTAAAAAATAGCGCTGTCAAAATTAACATGTTAAAGGAGATTAATCCACCATCATGATTAATCTGATTAAAAATTTTAACACAATTAACCCATTTCCAGCACAGTACGAGTCTGAACATCTGTTCCAATGCATTTGAGGCAGTTTGTCCAAGTAAAGTGAGCATCGTGCATGAATAATGAGCAGTTGATCCTGTAGTGACAAGCAGCAGAACCAACCAATAAAGATGGACGACACCAAACAGCATGTTGGCTGTGGATGGAAATATGAGGACATAAAACCCTCATCATGGAACAGCTGATCGACATAAAGTATTATACACACTCTGCAGGAAGGAGTTTTGATTTCACCGAAGCACTTCCAACTTAAAACACCACACATCTTGCGACTGCGTCAAAAACTGTTCCATGTGAGACACTGTTCTCAGTTGCCGGCAACATCTTAAATAAGAAGTGGTCAGCTCTTCTCTTGGGCAATGTCAACAAGTTAGTTTGTCTTAGTAGCTGCTGAAAGAAGAGTAACAGGCTCACATGTGGAATGTTTATTTTAAAAAAAAGAGACAAATAGTTGTTGTTTCAAATTGTTTGGTTGAAACTGTTGATTGTTTGGTTGAAACTGTTGAAGGTGTTTAATAAACACGTTAAGTGCATATATATTCCCTTCTTTCTTCAGTCTGTTTGCTCGTGCAAAATGAAACACAATTAATATAGATTAAAAATGAATAATATTGAATCGTGATTAATCTAATTTTAAAAAATGTAATAATTTGACAGCACTATAAAAAAGCCTTATATATAAAATAGATTTTAGTCCTTCACAGGCTCAAGACTTAACCTACACAGACTATTGTGTGTTTGTTTTTGAAGTTAGACCCAATAAGACACTGTCTAAACTTTTGTGTCATATCCCGTCTCGTTCCACACAAATACACTCTTTCCTTCACTTTTTTGTCTGGACCCGGTCACCCCATACCCTAAGTAGCAGTTTTTTCATTTATTAATACTCTGCATACCTGATGGAAATCTTTGGCGGGCTTCCAGCTGACAATCACTGTACAAGAGGAACCTCGTATAAACTGTGATTTAACGGAGGCGGAGCAGGCATTACGTGTGTGTGTTTCGTGCGAGGCCAAAGTGTTTCCACAGGTTAATTTGTAGGGAGCAGCTCCCGCTGTTATCACGCACTGGAGCACTTTGTTTTGCTCCTGCTGTGAAAAGTGTTTTCGAGCTAACCCAAACACAGTCTATAGTAACAGTGATATTATCCACCTGAGCACGCGGGGCCCACCTGCAGGGCTCTGACACAGCGAGAGAGATGTTTTACCTCGTCTGCACGAATGGGCCCGGAGCAGAGGAGGGAGGCGTGGGGATGTGTGGGAGGGGGGAAGGGGGGTGGGACAGAGGATTTTACAAGCTAACACGCATGATGCTGTTGGGGCAGGTTGAGCCTGCAGACTCCCTGACTTTTCATCAGCTAGTTTTTCTTTGCCTTAACGGCCACGCTATAATTAATCAGATGTCTGGGTTGGATAGGCACGCAAGGGTTGGGTTCAAGACCTTTTGTTTGGATAGATGCCTGGTCAGGTGTGTAGCTGTATAAATAGTTACCGCCTGTTTTCTCACAACGCTTTTCAGAGAAAGTTCAATTAGAGTGGTGTGGCAGCGACACATCTCCTGACATGAACGAGCCTCACGGTGCAGCAATTATGGTTTTCTTCTTTTTTAGCATAATTGTTTTAATTTTAAGTGAACGGGGCAGAGGTGTACCTTCTTCCACTGACACATACGTCTATTTATACCTCTTCTAACCCCTGAGTGAACTGGTAAATGTCTCACCTCAGCACTGAAGTATCCACCACTGACACTATAACCAAAGATGTGGATAATAGTCGAATATTTTACTCTAATAGTAATGGTACTGGTACTATTATGTAACTGTACTAGAACTGGATGTTCATTCAGTTCTTATCAACAGGTTTTGTCTTTTTAACAGAGGTCGAAGTGTTTATTGAACAATCCAAAAGTAAATAGAACTATTTACAGGTATTAATAATAACTATATGCATTCAATAAAACATATGTTCCATGGAAACATTAAAAACAACTTTTGCTTTTGTAAAACTACTTGGATTTTCTGGAGTCAAACACATGCTTCATTATTCATTCCATATTTCCTCAGTTTGCCACACAGGTATATTTGGTGACTTATTTCCAAATTATTATTCCTTTTTTTCCCTATCTAATAAAACATTGTGGTCCATAATAGTCCCACCTCTCCTGTGCCTCAGACACTGACCCCATACACACCTCCTTCATGGTGATTTCAACTGTCAAAACAAACAAATGACCTACAGCTAATTAGTGACATTCCTGGCATTTTGCCTTGACCTTGTTGTGTTTTTTTAAAGTAGAGTCACACTTTGAACTCTATTGTTGTCCGTCTTTTACTGTTATGACATTAGCCGTGCAGGTTAGCTCGTATAACAAAAAAATGTGTGAAACATGTCTGTGCAGATATGCAGCCTTTATTTAACACATTTAACAACTGAGAATAAGCTTTTTTTTTTTTTTTTAATACACCCACCCAGTACATAGCGTGTTTTTTTTTAAATAATCGATTTTAACTTTGAAGAAACACCAGTAGGAGCTATCACACCATTCCTGTTCAATGAAAGCTTCAAATAAAGTTGATGCGTTTCTTTGTAGCTGAGGATTTTCCTCCACCTTAGCAGAGTCTGAGAGGGATTTTTTTTCCCCATTGCGGTCTCTGTTTCCATTTTTGTTACTGCAGTTCAATTCATTACTTCATGACCACTTGGCATGAATGAAAAACCGCAAAATAAACAAACTTAAACTCACTGGAAGTAACTTTTGCCTCTGTGGGTCAGTTGAACATGAACAACAATAGATGACATAGGACCAGAGGATGTGAGGTTGTGGATGTTTTCACCATCATTAAAACTGAAAATCTATCCTTAAGATTCAAGTCTTGATAATATGTCATGTATTAAAGTGTTATTCACAGTACATTTAGTGATGCAGGTTCAAGTTTTATCATTCAATCTAAAAACCAGCAGAATGTTACTTAATGTAAATAAAGGAATGTGCAGCCATTGACAGGCACTGAAATGAAATGGGGCCTTACACAGAATAAATGATGGGTTTTGTCTGCATTTGAACATCTAATAAAATACAAGGACAAAAATGTACAAAATTTTTTTTCCTAATTTAATGAGAAAATATTACACATCACAGCTTTAACCAATAAAGACCCAAACAGCCAAGGGTAACCAAAAGCATCTACAGATCTAAAATGTTTAATACCTGCTGATCCACTAATCCTATCAATGCATGTAAATAATTGGTATAAAATACAATTATTCATCTTTTCACGGTCATCACATATGACCCATTTGGACGTTCAGAGGTTCCGCAGTGAGCGTGGAAACACACTCATCTTCTACGGCATTGATTCACCAGTAAAACCCATAGAGTTGGATCAATGGCAGTGACTGGAGACACTGCGTTAATGATAGATTTGACTAAAAAAAGGTCACATTTTCTTCTGTTTTGTCTATTTTTGACATCATTTTAATCTGAGCTTTAATGAATATCTACATGATCAGTAAATGAAATATAAGAAAATACAAGATTTTCTGTGAAAAAAACACAAATACAGAGGATAACATTATAATAAATACTGATAAATCACTTGAGAAAGGTTAAATATAGAGAGAAAAAATATTTTAGACCCATCACAAAAGTAGCACTGGGCCTTAGTGGGTTAAATAAGAGTAGTATTACAGCTCTTAGTGTTTATTTAATACCTTCAACTGTAATTTCAGTTTTTCTCAGTTTGTTTCACAGGAATGTTTTCAGATACATTCACATCTCTGAATTGTTAATCCTGTATTCTCACCTTTATCTCTTCACTTGATGCCAGCAGTCAGGTGCTGCGGTTTCTTCCTCCTCTCCGTCCACCTGGCTGTCCCAATGGCCAAACCTGTTCCTCTGGCATGCAGGGGGAGTATCTTATAGTGCATTCACTGACTAGATCCATTTCCTAATAGAACCAGGGGAGCTGGAGACCCTGCCAAAAAAAAAAAGCACATAGAACATTAGCAATACATGATATATGGGTTGAATCCATCCAGACTGAAAAGTAACAAATACATTTTTTAAAGCATAATATCCCAGATCTCAAATGAGCCCCAAAGGAGTTTGCAGTTTTACTAACATACACCGCTCATTTTATGCACTCCTTCCAGTAATGTGTGATGCTCTTTCAACTATTAATGCAAATTCAGACATCCATACATCCATTCTGCTTATATGGGTCAAAAGCAGAGGAAGATGGATGAATGGGCGAATTAACGGTTGAATTGACATTAATTGTTGACACTGCAGCATCAGAACTTCCTGGAGGGACTGATTATCAGACTCACTGTTATTCAACAAATAACACTGATTTGATCATCTGAACTTTGACCAAAAAAAAAACAAAAAACTTGGTTGCATAATCGCATACATGTGCCACACTTTAATTCCTTTTAAATAGTTCCTGTAAAGTCTGATGGCATAAAAGGAAAATATATCTGATGAAGACATAGCTTAGTTTGTGTAATTTCCTGGGTAACACTGGAAAATATCAATACATGTAGGATTATTTAGAACTACAGTGGATTGTCCAGTATTTTACTACACTTTAAGCATTTCATGTACTCATTGTTGGTAGAAATAGTTTCATGCGCTATTCTTTAGAAATCTTAAAGCATTATTATCTGACATTTATCTGTTTTTTCATTTAACTGTTTCATTAGTATTATAATTAACCCTTTCATGCGTACTAGTCACTACAGTGGACAGTTATTCTACAGCGGTTCTCTTGTATATTCATGGGTTTTGTGGTTTTAGTTCCATATCAGCCAACACAGCCCCTTCCCATACATTGCAATTCATACCATTACTGTAACTTTACTGTTCTTGATAAACCCGATCTGCAAAAATATGATAATATGTTTCAGTGTAAATCAATTGCTAAATTGTTATAAGACTGCAATTTACAAATTTTCTTAATCAAAAGGGTTTTTTGGGTTTTTTTTGCATAGTATCTCCATGAAGTAGTAGTAACTAGTATTAGAGTATGTTAAAATGTGAGAAAACATCAGATTCGCTGCATGAAAAATGTTTTAATGTCATAGTTTTCACACAGTTTATCACTTTTGGATGATGGGTTTTAAATATGTTTCTTTGCTACAAAAAATAAACACATGGTGTCCAGCTGAGTGGAAAAATAGGGTCATAAAGAATTTCAATGGCATTCTTTTTTTTTCTTTTTTTTTTTTTACACCTAAAAATGAAATAAAAACACTCAGGAAAAAATATCTCGACTAAGATTCTCATAATTCATCCATGAAAGGGTTAATTCCTTGTTTAATGTATAGTTGTGTTATTTTATTGAGGTGGATGTACATGTTTCATACTCAGGTCTTAAGAAAGGCTTATCTCCGTCTGTCTGATGAAATAAAGACTAAAAACTGGAGATCAAAAGCTCCAAAATTCCTTGACTAATAAATACATAATCCACACTACGAATCAGTTTGCAAGTTTGTCTTAATTTCTCCAAATAAGAAATGCAACAGCTTATCATATGTCACCCTGTCCTCCCTTCTATACTGTATTATCTGATGGGTTTCATACCAGATGGGTGCTGCGGTTTGTTGTGCAGCCAAGCAACTGCTGTTTGCGTCGGTGGATCAATGCTGGACGCATTACAACCCACAGCCAGCTGGAGGAGATTAGACCTTATTTCCAATCAAACTTCCGATCCTTAATATTATTCATTTGTGAATTATCACCAGATCAATATCTAACAGCAGTTAGCACAAACAGTAACATCTGGTCAGGAGCAGAGGCGTGGGTTTCTAATTACCCCCGCACTGAGCCGTGTAAAGTCTACAGCAACAAAGAAAAGACTTTGGAGAGATAAACCCAGACTTCTACGTCAGTGTTTTAAGCTACATTTAGCAAAAACTCATTTGAGTAACTTAGATCACAATGTACGATGGGAGCTTCAAAAAGTTCATGACTAAAGAACTTTTTTTTTTTCTTGTGCACAAAGTGACACACAAATTTACACATACAACAATAGCAGAGAACGCATAACATTTGACATATACAAAGATAGCTGGATATATGACGATGTACATAAAGAACATAGTTTGACATGGTTTAAATCATACAACCCTCAGTTTTTACACAGATGGACTTAAAGGATGGTATCAATGCTTGGAGAAGTGTATTGACTTGGATGGAACATATGTTGAAAAATAAACATCATAACTTAAGGTGTTTTTTCAACATGTCCTTTTACCGTTAATTTTTTGAAGCCCCTCGTATTGCTGGAGAGCTGGCTTGGAAGATGGATCCGAGTCTACCTTTAATATTAGATGTTTGAGTTTCATTTCATTTGCTCTAGAGTTTAACTACAGTTATTGAAAGGTGACATAACCTTAACCCTACTATTACATTCACAATATATTCTGGGTTTTTTTGCTCTTTTTCTGGGAGGCTTTCTTTACATGATGTCATGATAAATGGGAAAAATGGGCAATTTTCATTTCAACGTCAAATTACTAAAACCAGTTGTGTGTCATAAAAGGTGTTTTTTATGATCAATGTATCCCAAATGTCCCTTATGTTTGTACTGCACAAAATCTAAAACTAAAAATAAAGTAACAAAAAAGGAGGAAAAAAATTCTTTACATGAAAAATTTATATTCTATTAATACACCTGTTTACATGTAGCTATGCAAACCTAATTGAAAACAATGATTTTTCAAAGATTTCTACAAAAGGCCAGCTTTATACATTTTCTTGTATGCAAAAACTTGTTGATATCCTCTATTGTAATGTTTAACAGTGGATGTGTTTCTCCTTTTGACCAGAAATGTGGATTTTTCTTCAGTGCATCCATCCACAGAATGATTTAATGAGTATGAAACACATGATTTACATGATAAATCCACAGTAACCAGATCTTAACCCAACCGAACACCTATGGGAGATTTGGAATGTTAGACAGCACTGTCGTCCAGCACAATCAAAACACCAAATCAGGGAATATCTTTGTGAAGTTCAGTGCACCTAGTGATGTTTGACACCAGTGATTTTAGTGGTAAATAAAAGAAAAATTCAGGCTGGTATCAGCAATACTGAGCCGATACTGATACTTATACAAATACTCTTAATGTCTGAAAACTCTTAAAAAAAAAAAAAAAAATAGTGTATTTCAAATCATAACTTCATAAAGAATCCAAGACATGAGAGTTTTTATTGTTCGGTTATTAAGAACTATTATAAAAATGAAAACGTATGTAATATTAATTGAAGTTACATAAACACGTTAACACAAAACATGAAAATACTGAACATGTAACACTTCAACAAAAGCATCCAACATTGACACTTTCCTTTCCTTCACAAATTTTTGTTAAGGAACAATAGCATATTTACCGTTTCCCCTTTAGTCTGTTCTGTTTTTTGTTCTGACTGAGAAGTGTGACACAGTACACACTTACCCAGGCGGAAGAAGAAGTAGTTCCCACCAATCGGGTATCATCTGGACAACATCCGAATAGTGTAGCTACTTTCCACTGTGTTCCTGATATACATGACCTCAATTGCAGAAAGTATCAAAAGTATCGATATTTGGATTTGTGAATCGATTCTAGAGTGCAAGGATGTGATATCGATATTTCAGTATCAATCTGCCTATCCCACATCGACTTTAGCGTCAAAACCAAGCAGTCGTGAAAGTATTCTGGAGGCCTGTGGTGGAATAAACCTGCCTAATACACCTTTCATGATAGACAAAACACCCACTGACATCTGTCTTTTATCTGTAGTGTGAAAGAGTACAATCTGCATTCATTCTTCATCCCACGTCAGGGCTCCAGCAGTGACGGAAACACGACACCCAGATGTACTGGCATAAAGCTATGACACATGTTGAACTTCTAGATAATGGCATAGTAGGCGACTGTTAGTGTTGTTGTTTTTTTACTTACAGAAGTAGTGCTATATTTCATCTTACATGAGGCAACACTGGTAAGACAGTGAAGTGAGAGAAATTCAATCGTTTTTTTTTATTATTCCATTGTGTTCATGTAGACTACTGATACTTGTTTTTTTGCTACTTTTAGTTCACAATAAAGTTTTTCAGCTTCAACACAAAGGCCCAGCACATGTTATCCATTGTAAACTGAAGATACTATCTGTTTATTTTATGATCTTCACATATTTTTTTCTCATTTTGGCCCTTTAAATCACTAATTTCTTAACCCCAACCAGGTTTTGTACCTAAATATTGTACAGATATATCCAAGTATTAGCTCTAGCATTATCACAGCCTCAATGTAACGGTTCTGTACTGATGATATTTTTCACACCATGGATTATGTTTTCTATTTGCAAATATTCTGTATAAATGCAATAAGTGAAAACAGAACCACACTGTTGTTTAGGAACGAAGAATTTAAAAAAATGATGTGAATATTTAACAAATGCAAGTAAATTTATGTATATGAGAACTGATTTGATACCACTGGCTGGCAACTGAATGAAACAGTAATAAATACAAGATGAAATAAAAATATACAAGTCAAAAGAAAGAAACAAAAAAAGAAAACATACACTATATCACATAGGCTTTGATATAGTTAGATATGTATCGCACAGAATAGTATCATCTAAAAACAAGAAAATAGCGATATAAAAAAATCCAAAAATCCCAAAACAACATTAAAAGGTTAAATTGCATGATTAAAAAACATAGTAATTTGCATACTATTGCATGTGGCATTCATTTTAATGTGGTTCTTGTATTTTTTTTATTATGATGATTTTATGGCTTTTTAAATGCACTTTATAATAGAGCTGGAGTTTTGGATACGGATACATTAGTAGTTATGTGTTCAACGTTATGCAACACGCAAGCAAAATGTCATAAATTAAAAACAAAAAAAATAGGCTCATTCCTGAGAAAGTCCTTTTTAAAACTGTTAATTGTGGTAACGCATACCTTTGAGAAAATGGGGATCTAAATATAACCCACAGACTAATGTTATCAATCAGCAGAGTGTTTGTTGGGGTTGTCAGTGGAATGGCTCCTTGGTAACTGCTCAAATTCACAGATATGTTCGCAGCTAAAGCCCCCGAGCTAGATGTTCCACCTCTCAATCAAGGACATAGGAGGGGCGGTTGGGGTTCAGACGGTGCAAAAATAGCACTACGGAGCCTCGCGGTAGGTTGAGAGGCAGGCGAAGCATCTCGTGCAAACCACTATGCGTGAGTAGAGTGTTTGGATCCTATTTCAAGTTTAGACAGAAAAGGGCTGAACGGCTGCCAGGTAAACAGTGCAGCGCAGGTACTGATTTGGCCCTGTGTTTATGCTTACACAAAAACAGCCTACAGCGCCGCTGAATAGAGGTAGGTCCTATCAGCTGCAGCGATAAAGCGAGGTGTCTATGGCTCAGATCAATCATTGCTCCTTTTTCTTCATAACCCTCACCCAAACTCCACGCCTCCCAACTTGACATGCGAGGGGACGGTAGCGTGTGAAGGATGAAATGGACGATAGTGGCAGATAGGGCAGGTCCCGAACCCGTGTTACCTGCATGACTGTGGTTCATTGACAGGCATGCACTAACAGTAACATTTTACAGGTAGGATTAAGGGGCGCGTTCCTCCATAGTCGTATGTTTTGAGTTCTTGTACGCTGCAGACCATCATCTACTCTCAATCACAGGTAGTTGCGATTTGGGCCATTCACATTCTCACTCAAGACAATTGGACACAGTAAATATTATGACTGAGGGACAATTCCTCTTATTATTATTTAAGTTTGTTCTATCAGTGAAGCACATAAAATCTTAGTCAGTGTATTTTTTTTGTCAAAGTGCATTAATTCCATGATAACTTTTCAGAACATTGCAACTCAAATGTTCCGAGACTGCATTATATTCTCCATCTTTACATTTATCTTATTCTTAAAACAGGAAGGTGTGGGCTACAGGACGAGGGGGTTTGTTTTCAATCATTTTTAACCTAATGCAGCTTTAACCTACGGGATAAATTTGAAAGTCATACTAAATAGACAATGTTCTTACAATTATTACTACTACTATTAGCATTAGCAGTATTATTGTTATCGAACTTAAGTGTTTTATTTCTTCACAAGACCATATTTTAATTAAAAATTATAACACCTCGGTTTTCCTTTTTTTTTTAAATTTATTCCTTTTTTTCCATTTCTGACAATAGCCACAATAGAGAGACCACCTGTTCAACTGTAATAATGTAGACCACAGTAAAAGTATCACAACGCAGATTAAACAATTCATCTTTAGAGTGAAATTGGTAGAATAGGATCAACTACAGTGTGATATTTGTTTTGAACAAATATGACACAGTTAACACATTTTTGTCAAATTCTTTTCTGACATGCTAGAAATGTCCCCATAACCTCTTGGCATGATACACGTATTTAGTCTGAAAGTGAAGGATTTCTTACACAACAAATGCAGCAAAAACATGTCAGTCTTTGCTACTCACCTCTCCCGGACACACTACTGAAGCTGTTTAGATCTACATCATCTGACCCCATAAAATAAAGCCGTGCTACAAAAGGCTGTGACCGTAGTGTTTACACCATCTGGCAACCAGTTCTAGATCAGAGTGGAAAAATGGATGACTATAATATCCATGAGCTGCATTTGTTTTATGGAAAGTTTTTAGTAATTTCCACCAAAGTTGCAACTGCGAGTCAAACAGAAGATAGCTTGTATTGATCACGTCATCACTCAAGGTTGAAGGTTAACGTTAACTCACTTCTAACAAGTCCTAATACCTTATTAGTATCTAACATTACCAATTAGTGTTAGCACATGGCACACATTAGGAGCAGTGAGCTGCCACTGAAGGTACTCAGGGACCAACTCTATATTTTTATCATGGTTGTTAATGGTACTTACAGGACAGTTAACATATCCACTAGAGACCCAGCAATGCATTTTTGTCCTCTGTAGGGGACAAGAGGTTCACAGCTTTTTCTTAAAAAACAAACAAACAAACAAAATTCTGCCTACGGCAAAGGGTGTTTCATAAATAAACAAATAAATGTATCTGAAAAAGCTGTTGTATTCTACTGTTTCCAACCAGGACAATTATTTAATGTAAATAAAAAAAAATTTTAAAACTACTTTTACTTTCCTGGGTCTCAGGAGGCTATACACTCGCCTGCCACTTTATTAGCCACACCTGTCCAACTGCTCGTTAAACGCAAATTCCTAATCAGCCAATCACATGGCAGCAACTCAATGCATTTAGGCA
>JAQQZY010000020.1:13090213-13125842 GCA_030068375.1 Ostorhinchus rueppellii | reverse complement strand
ATATTGTTAAAATTGCACTTAATTTTCTCAAGGCATTTCAGGTTCTTTATATTTGTTCAGATTATTTACATTTTTTGTAGAGTTTTAATTTATTTTAGTGTCAGTACATGAATATATTTACATTTACAAAGAGAAAAATGTGGAGTTTTGAGTATTTATAGATTATTATGATAGTATTTTACTGACCTGACCCACTTGAGATTGAATTGGTCTGAATGTGGAACCTGAACTAAAATGATTGCTAATATCCGAGTGTAATTTTTGCATTTCTCAAATTCCTCCACAGGACCAGACTGGACTCTTTGACGGGCCGGATTTGGCCCCTGGGCTGCATGTTTGACATCTGTGTTCTACAACATTGATTCACCGGTAAAACCCATGGAGTTGAATCAATGACAGTGGATGGAGATGCTTGTTTTATGCTCAGTTGATATATTTTTCTGAAAAAGTCAGTTTTTCTTAAGTTTTGTCTGTTTTTGATGTAACAACTCTCAAGTTTACTCTGAGCTTTAATGAACATCTACATGATCAGTGAATTAAATATAAGAAAATGTTTGATTTTTCACTGAAAAAGTGCAAAATACAGAGGATAAATCACTTCGAAAAATTAATTTGGGAACTGACACAAAAGGAACACTGGGTCGTTATGGGTTAATGTGTTGCATTTTATTGTTTTTGGCTGACTGATTTATCCTTTTTACTTATCTTGTGAAATTATTCATACGTTGTTTTATGGCACCTGTTTTATGTACAGCACTTTGTGATTTTTATGTGAAAAGTGCTTTAGAAATTAACCTCACTTACTGTACCTGCAGGTTGAGCTCCTTTTAATAGTGATGATGAAAGTTCCATCTACATGAATACATGTAATATATTCTATTAGATGATCATATGCATGTTTAAAGTCCAGTTTTATTCTGCTATGAAACACTTCAACCCTCAGTTTATTCCAAAGTCAATGTATGGAAGTCTATCACAGGATGTAGCAAAGTAAAAGTACCTATAAATCTGTATAAAATCTAATTCCTGTAGAGCACAATTAACACATATTTGTAGTATTAGTGAATTTGAATAAACAAGGTGAATGTTACTTGGTACGAATCAAAACAAACTGATTTTAGTCATTTTTTTGCAGTAAAACATCACTGGTATCAATATTTATTCAGCCTTAAGCCCCACATCTTGTTGTTAGGAACGGATCCCCCTTCTTGTTCAGCAGAGACATCCACAGCCTTCCTCTGTTTATTTGCATCATCTCTTCAAACGCACAGTAAAACGCCTGTTTTCCATCATTGTTCCATGTCTCCTTTGCGTGCAGGTGCAACAGTCTTCTCTCCTCTGAACTTTACACGACCTCTAAAGCAGCCTATTTTTTTCTCCTCTTGCTTAACCTGAGCGCTTGCATATCATTCATTATATGGACCACATCCAAACCCACTCTGTTCCATTTGACTTGTGCGTCCGCGTTACTTCCCCGTTCCACCGGAGCGCCAGCGGAGGGAGTAACAGGTTGATACCGACAGCATTCAGCCCTGTCTGTTTATCCTGGTAATGCAGCCCAGTGATTTTTATTCCCGACAAATTCACTCCATGATTAAGCAAAAATCCCTGGCGAACATCTCAACAACCCTCAAAGACCTAAAAAGCTTCTTCTGATCTAAAATGTTTAATAACCTTTGATCCAATAATCCTACTCAATGCAGTGAAATAATTCGCGTAAAATGCAGTTTCTCAGCTTTTCAGCAGCATCAGATGTCTTTTTCTGATGCCTCCAGTGAACATGGAAACACCATTGTCTTCTACAACATCAAACCCATGCAGTTGGACAAATGACAGTGGTTGTAGATGCTTGTTTTTATGTAGAATTACTTATATTTTGTTGAAAATGTCACGTTTTGATGTGATAACCTTTGGATTTACCACGTTTTTATGAACATGTACATAGGCAATAGGAGAACAGCTGATTTGGACAGCAAAAATGCAAAGAATAATATCATAATATATACCAATAAATCACTCCGTAATGCTTAATGTACAGAGGAATTCATTTGGAAGTCGCCACAAATATAGTTCTGGGTCTTTGGGGTATACGCCTATGCATCTCCTTTATCTTATTAGAAATGAAAGACATCAGAAAATCCTGGAGAATAAACACTTCAGTGGGAATATGATAGTTAAGACTGGACTAAAAATAAACTGAAAGTTGGTTTTCATTTTATTTCGGCTCTTAAATAAAAAAAAAAAACAATAATAAAATAAAGTAGTGTGATTTAGCAGGTTATTAAGCGCAAAGTGAGTATGAAGCGCACGGAGGCTGCAGGGAGCAGACACAGAAGAGGACCTAAAACACTGCTCCATCACACAGGTAGAGCTGCAAACAACCTCCAATACCTGCCCTCTCTCGTCTCTCCTCCGTATGCGTGTGTGTGTGTGTGTTTCTTCTCTGGCGTGGCACGGTAGCGTCCAATTGTAAACACACATATATCCTACTATATCACTCAAACGCCTCAATGGGTTCGAGCTGGAAACCCCGCCTGTGGGCCGTCCCTAGCAGAGGCATTATATTATAGCAAGACAAGCGTGTCTCCGGAGACAGATCACAACTCTGCAGCTCCAGACCGAGGCTCAGGGTGCCTCCAGCGCTCCACACGAGTCTAACACAGTCCTCCAGTCAGGACACCTGTTCAGCTGTTCGGCTCAGACGACACTCCGACACAGGAGAGACACTTGAGATCATCTTTTTTTTTTTTTAATTTGGGGGTAAAAATGAAACTTGAAGTTTTCTCCGCGCACTTCGTGCAGAAGCCACTGGAGTTGTGCATGGACGCAGAAGGGGGAGTCCCGTCTCCTCTGTCCGGAGATGAGCTGGGGTCAGACGGGGACTGCGTGGCCAACAGCCCGGCACCTGTCATCCAGGGCGGCGACGGCAGCAAGGGCAAGCCCTACACCCGCAGACCCAAGCCTCCGTACTCTTACATCGCCCTCATCGCCATGGCCATCAGGGAGTCCAGCAGCGGCCGCCTCACACTGGCCGAGATCAACGACTACCTGATGAAGAAGTTCCCGTTTTTCCGCGGCAGCTACACCGGATGGAGGAACTCCGTGCGCCACAACCTGTCACTGAACGACTGCTTCCTCAAAGTGCTGCGGGACCCATCCAGACCGTGGGGTAAAGACAACTACTGGATGCTGAACCCCCACAGTGAGTACACCTTTGCTGACGGGGTGTTCCGGCGCAGGAGGAAGCGCATCGCCAAGAGGGCGCACAAGGAGCAGGACAGCGTGGACATCCTCAGCGAAGACACGCGCCTCTCCGCGCCGGAGGAGAGAGTGGGGGCCAAGTTCTCCAGCTCCTTCGCCATCGACAGCATCCTGAGCAAGCCCTTCACACGGAGGGAGGAGGCGGATGCTGAGACCTCTGGAGCCCGGCTCTACTGGCCCCCAGGGGCCCACATACTGCCTTACACTCTGAACTACCCGGCCCAGCACACATACCTGTCCGAGGCTGCTTACACAGAGCCCGGCAGGGATGCGTTAACGTACCTCCATCAGACAGCACCGGGTATGGTCGGACCCGAGCCCGCCCTGCACGTGCTCAAGATGCCCAACAAGGCTCGGGCTTTTCATATAGACTCCTTGCTGTCATAAAGGACCCGAACTGTTCATTGTCTTGTATTTTTTTAAATAATTATTTTGTTTGTTTTGTGTTTGGATCCATGATATGCACTTTTGTGGGCGCTCTTATCTTTCAGTGCTTTAGCTGTTTTTAATATCTGGGACTGTGTTTGTCTCATCATAACTACTGTAAGACATTCTGCAGAGAAAAAAACAAACAAACAAACATGGCGTGTTGTCTGTGTAGATAGAACTGTGTGGTGACTAAGCAAAAAGTTGCTGTTATGCAGGACATTCCAGTATGTGTGTGTGTGTGTGTGTGTGTGTGTGTGTGTGTGTGTGTGTGTGTGTGTGTGTGTGTGTGTGGTTAGAGATGACTGTTTGTATTCATGTATCCATGGTTCATTGTTCATTTCTACTGTTTAACGGCAACCAAATGCCAATATGATGAAATATATTCTATGAATCTATTTATATTTTCATGTTTTGTATGACCTGCTGTATAAAATATTGCTGTATATAAATACTGACTGAGCTGCGTTGAGAGTCACGTGGCTGCACTAAACGCATGGACAAACCCTGTGTCCCCAAGATTGATTCATGCATGCCTGGTATTTTTATGAATAAAAACGTGAAACAATGGGACCTACATGTTCAAAGCGTTATTCTTTACATCCATAAAGTGAAAAGGGCGGTTGTCAGATCAGAGGCAGGTGTGAACAGAGATGGAAGGGGGTGGGGGTGGGAGTAGGGGGGTGTTACACCTGTTCAGCAGGAGACACAAAACGCAGACCAACGGTAGAGTTCACTGCAAAAAAAAAGGAACTGTTACTCTCATTATGCATTAAAAATAAACTGTAGCAGTGATGTCCAAAGAGCACCATGAAACTCCAACCTCATCACAGGGGTTTCCTGTTTAACTGATGATATTAAAATAATGGAAGTGAATGATAATTTAGAGAAAATGTCAGCAAATGTACAAATGCTTCACAACAGATTCCCTAGTTACAACTAACAAACAATACACTTAACAATAATTATAATGAAGTGACTTTTAATCGTAAAAAAAGTCAAGTCAGGTTGTTAAATATATGATAATAAAATAATAGTTATGAGAGATGTAACAAAGGCAAAACATATAATAAATAGCTAAATAACAACAATGATAAAAAAATAATAATTTAGATCTAAACCATGTCCATCAAAACAATTACTCTACTCTGCTCTTTCCATCAGAAACATTATGATGCACTTTCTATTATGTTTTCTTTTTCTAAATGAGTCCTGTTTATTCTACCAGCCACATGGTTAAAATTCCCATGCAAACATAACAATATCTCCAACACAGCCCTTCCTGAACCGTCAGCTGCTCCGATGCTCTCCACGGTCCTGAAACAGACCCCAGACTCAACTCAAATAATTCATCTTTTACACGTTATTTATTTAATATTTATAATGTACGTTGATAGACATCAGGAGAAAAAAATGCAGGATATAAACTTACAATTCTGGCAAAATTTCGACTTTTCATCCGCAGTCAAGAGCAGATAACACAAACTCAAACATTAGGAGTGATAATATACAGCTACAAATATACAGTACGTAAGCAGATATACACCCATAACCATTACAGCATATGAAAGACGCTGTTTGGACCAATAATTTTACTTCATGTGCTGCAAATATATTCTTAATGATGTCTCTGTGTAGTTTTTACAGTCATATTTTCAAAAAAAGTGAGCCTGTTAAAAATCCCTGATGCATAATAACCTATTTTTTCTTTAGTTGATGTTAAATAAATGCAACTAAATGTCCAATCTTCTCCAGAATTAGTACAGAAAAATTTACACTTACAATTTTTTTTCTAATGTAAGGAAAATATAAGTGAAATTAAATGAAAAACATCTGGCTGGAGAAAATTAAAAACGTGAATAATATGTAGTCTATAATGTCTTTAATATAAGATAATTCATGGAAGTTCTTTGTAAATAAGCTCAGCTGAACAAAAATTTGTTTGGACTCTAAGAAGAAGAAAATGCAAATCGAAATCTTTCATGTCTTGTACTCATTTTAAGGCACAGATTTACTGTTGCTCATAAGATCTGGTCATTATTTTGGTCCTCATGATGTTCAGGCCACACTGAGAAGGCCTGAGGCTCATATCCTCGAGGTGTTTATCACGCATAAAGTGTCTTTATGTATGATCTGCTGTACGTGGGATGTTGTGCGTCTTCAGGGGTGACAGGTGACAGGTGAGACGATGCTCTGTTTCCAGGGACAATGCTGCAACCTGCAGGTGAAACGCCGGAACCGCACACCTGTCTGCACGGTGATCACGTGGTTCCTCCCTCCACTGATAACCTCATTGTTATGGTTTATATTTACGCACTGCTTTACGAGTAATTTATCCGAGTCAATGCCTGGTTTAACCCACCCTATACGCACTTACGCACCCACACACACACACTTTTACGCACAAGGATCTCGGGCCGGTCTCAGAGCCGACAAGGCCCGCTGTTATGAAACCAAACTCTCAGACAGGCACAATGTTAGGAAGTCCAAACAGTCTGTCACTCCGGCCGACTGAACCGCGCCTGACCTCCCAGAGTCCCCAGCTCTAAAGCTCCCGGCTCTGCCACAGGAAACACAGGCGGAGCGGCCACGCAGGAGAACCTACAGCAGCCAACAGAATATTACATTACAGTTAAAAGGACCTGGACTCAGCTGTTATTATTGTTGAACTGAACTACTTCGTTTATATCAGACCTATACGACAAATAATGGATGATCAAATATGGCCCCAAAATTCTGCAGTGCAATTTTTACGCAGCATCCATCACGTTAAGGTATCCATATACTCAGAAAATAACGTCATGGTAAATATTTAAGAATGCCATTTAGTTCAGTCAAGTAGAACTCTATTTGTCCCTGGAGGAGCAGTTGGTTGTGCAGTAACAGCAGTGACACAAAATCACAAACACACAGTCAATTTAATACCGTCTAATAAATAAAACAAACAACTAAAGTATCCCATGGTTAAGATGAAACTAATAAAAACAAATTAAAAAAAGAAGATTGCCAGGAATTACTTTTTTTTCCCTGAGAAGGAATAAACCAGTGGGTGCTTGTACTTATTGGTTTTGCCTTAAAATATGATTTATTGTAAGAAGAAAATGTTTGTCAATGTTACCTCATATAAATACAGGTATAGACGCTGTGAGAAGTGTAGAAAAGTGTCCATAGCAGGTTACCTCAGGTCACAGGCCTCTCTTTCTCATCATCTTATAATTTGAGGTAAACTTTATATCTTAGTCTAAACACGAAAACAAACAGAAGGCCTGATTGTGTCGCCAACAGCCTCATTTAGGCCTCCAGCCGCGACTGTATACCACAGACAAACCTTTCTATCAAAAACACCCCTGAATAGCTCTCGTTGTGATCACTTATTTCCAAAAGGCTAAATTGGGAGCTCGTATAATCTCAATGCGTAAAAAACAAAAACCAAAAGCAGCCCCTGCACCGTCTTCAAAGCGCTCCCAGAACAAAGATTCCCTCTGCAAGCCAAGGCATCCTGATCTCGGTGGGGGTCATAAGTTTTGATGTCGCAGGAAATTTCTGGGGCCGTTAGGTCCTCCAAACTGCACTGTGTGTCACGGTGGAAAACGATTTTATGCGCACATCCTTTGTTGTGCGAAGTGCAAAGGTTATTGTAGCTGGTTATTGTTTAGAAAATCCTTCAGGCTGTATGTAAACGTAAAAAAACGAGACATACATGGGTAAAATGAATGTAATGTGAAAACTGTAGATTTCAATGTAATTTAAAGTTTAGAATTAAAACTTTTTAAATTATATCCATTAAAAAATTACATTATTTTACCTCCTAAAATTAAAGTCTTTGGCAAAGAAAGAGGGGGGAAAAAATGACAATTAAATTTTAGACCTGTATGGATAAAAATGTAAAAATAAATAAATGGAAAATTAAAAGAAGGTCTGACAAACATAGACAGGATTAAAGGATCCTGACCTCAACGACAATAACAAAAACTGATATTTTTTTTGTGTCCAGAGTTCTATGATCTCCGCTCCGTCGCCGCACGGATGTTGATATTACCTTTATGGGATATAGAACTCCATCATGTTGGACAAATCTGTGTGTGATGTCTCCATAGGGGAGGAAACTGTCGACGCCCGCTCGCCTAATTTCGCTTTTCTCTCTCTAATGAACGTGGGGCCCATGGGACGGGTCCGGCCCGGGGCGGTAAGCTGACACTGGCGCGCTGTGTGTGGTATCCAGGGCCGGGCTTGATGGAAAAAGCCTGCTTCCACTCATGTCAAAGTCATTTACTCAGAGCAACCCCCCGCTTATACACGCATGGTAAAGACCACCACCTCTCCATCTCTCACACTCCTTGCCCCAGCCCGGCACAGCGACAGTTTGTTTTTGTTACCCTTTGGGCCAGTTTTGGAGGAAATTATGAGCAAAATAACACAAATAAGACAAGTTGGTGTGTTTTATTGCTTGGTCACGATGCGTTCGAGTACGTCAGGTATCATAAAGGCCCGAGCAAATGTTTTTGGCATGGTGAATTCAATTGCAAGCTTGGACTTTTGTACATAATGCGCTGGTTTATTCCACTGTGTCGTGTCAAGAAAATGTATGCACTGCGGCACTTCGGCCTTCAGGACTGAGGAGGGAAAAGCTCGTTTTTTAACTGGCGTGTGGCGCTGTTGATTGGGATGTCTGGGGGAGGTTTGATAGATGGCTTAATTGCGTGTAGTCCGAACTTGGAGAGAGGGGGTGAGAGGGGTGGGAGGGGAAGAAAGAAGACGAGGAGAGGAGAGAATGAGGGGCTTTAATGCTGCTGAGAACGGTAAGTGGACCTGCGCCAGATTTGCTAAAAGGGTGGAGGGGGTGGCTTTCTTCGTCACTGATTTTTAGGAGATTGCAGGAGCAGAGTACGGATGAGGAGAAGGGGTGGGGGGCTCTTGCAAAGGGAAGAAAGATTTATGCAATGATAGGTGGTCGAGCTTTGTTTGGCTGGACTCTTGCGCGCAATAAGTCGAGGAGTTTTGGTGTTTCCTCCACTTGAGGGATTATTAAGGAGGTTCATGGCCACCCGGTGCGCCACAGAGCTCCACTTAGCGCCGCTGTGACATCCAGGGGAGCCACTGTGTCAAGCTAAAGCCCTGGACACTCAGTCTCCAGTGGATAACCAACTCCCCCCTCTCTCTTCCTCTTCCTCTCTGTCAGAGCGCCGTGCGTCAAGGGAGAATCGTGCGTAACGGGAGAGTCGTGCGTAACTGGAGACAGATTCCACTCCATTTTGCACTGGGATTCTGAGTACCACTGGCGGTGCAACACTCACTTGCAAGGACACTGACCACTGGATCCCGACATACTTCTCTTTTCTAACACCTCTCAGCCCTTCTTTTTTTCCCTCCCTTCCCCTCTTGTCGTCTTTACGCCAGTCGTACGTCAGAGCTGACATGACGACCGAGACCCCTCAGCAGCAGCTGGACCCTCCGCCTCCTCTGAGATCCAGCCCGGGGTCTGGCGTGCTGCATCCCGCCATGCTGAGCCCACAAGCCGCCTCAGAAAGTTCGTCCACCCCCGTCAAAGGAAAGAAGACAAGCTCCGGTTTAAGGCGACCGGAAAAACCGCCGTACTCCTACATCGCTCTTATCGTTATGGCAATACAGAGCTCCCCAACCAAACGACTGACACTCAGTGAAATCTACCAGTTCCTGCAGGCGCGCTTCCCATTCTTCAGGGGCTCATATCAGGGATGGAAAAACTCAGTCCGGCACAATCTGTCCCTTAATGAGTGCTTCATCAAACTGCCCAAAGGGCTGGGCCGGCCGGGAAAAGGCCACTACTGGACCATCGACCCGGGCAGCGAGTTCATGTTCGAGGAGGGCTCGTTTCGACGCAGACCCAGAGGCTTCAGGAGAAAATGTCAAGCTCTGAAGCCCATGTATCGGATGATGAACGGCATAGGCTTCGGCACCTCCATCCTCCCGCAGAGTTTTGACTTCCAGGCTCCATCCGCTACTCTGGCCTGTCACAGTAACAGCTACAACTTGGACATGATGAGCAATTCAATGGCCGGGGGCTACGACGGGCTGAGCGGCGGCCACCACGTACCCCACATGTCCCCGAGCCCCGGATCCACGTACATGGCGAGCTGTCCCGTGCCGCCGAACGGGGACTACGGACCGGACAGCAGCAGCAGCCCCGTACCGTCCTCTCCAGCCATGGCCAGTGCGCTGGACGGCCACTCCCCGTACGCTGGATCGTCGGCGCACTGGGCGTCCTCCGGCGGGTCCCCCTACATCAAACAGCAGCCTCTAGCCTCCAGCAGCCCCGCATCCTCTGGTTTACACTCCGGCATGTCGCCTTACTCCTTGGAGCAGAGCTATCTTCACCAGAACGGCAGGGACAGCCACGCCACTGACATCTCAGGTACCACAAAGTCATAAAGCTGCAAGATGAACCAGTATATCTGCTGTCTATAATAACAGAAACAAGTACATTATGATAATCCTCACATCATAGCCACCCCAGCTGCAAAACAGGCCTAACACACACCTGGCTGTATCTGCATCTGATGTGGCAACTTTAAAAAGTATTCATAGAAAATAGAAATGCCTAGTGGGAGCTTACGAAAAGGTCAACAATAGAAAGAATATTTTTATTTTATAGAATTAAAGTCCTAATGTTGCATTTATGGGTCTGTTTTTCCGTCTGGAGTTTGGAAATATAAATGGCACCATATTTTCAGAAAAACGTCAGTCACTTTTTAGTGGAATAATAATCATAATTTTAAAAAATAGTTATTGCATAACAAAGACAGTGAGTCTGTTTCACAAATTAACACCAAACCTGAATAATTTTAGCTCATAAATAAACACCTATTACGACATAATAGAAAACTACTAAAGCTGTTTGTGTGAACGTTAAAGTCTTCTCGCCTCCCACAATATTTCTATGTGACATGTATAATCTATATGTGTTCACGACTTTAAGTCTAATTATTAGGTTAAAAAGCCTTCCGTTTATTTTGCGTATTAATTCACCATGCCAGCACGCCCATTTAGTTTAACACAACACAGTGAGGATTTAGTAAAGTCTGGGGATTTCACCGAGGCGAGGAACCCATGCTGGAGCCCGAAAAGGTCTCAGAGGTTAACTAAACAAAGACTGAGCAGGTCGGACCACACCGGAGAGGATCTCCACCGCCGCGTATCCACCAGAGACGCACAGCCTTGTTAAACTTAACGCAGCGTCTTAATTGAGCCTGAGCAGCGGAGGAGAAACGTGCGGGGCCGCAGAGTCAGTGCGGGGCCTGTAACAGTACTGTCAGTCAGAGAAAACGGGCGCAGGGAGGGCAGCGAGCTGTGGCCCGGAGGATAAAGCCTGCTGTCTTTCTCTGAAAAACACGCGCACATCTGGAGTCCTTATGACCCTGACGGAGCCGCAGAACTGCGCGCTGCTCTCCATTTATTTTTCTGTTTCTGGAAATAGAGGCTCACTTACAGACAAATGACGGTCACTGAATCTGATTGAAATATTCCTTTTCTTGTGCACCATGGAAAAATTACGCATGCCGAGTTTTATTAATAGGTTCAAATATACAGAAACAAAACCGCTGAACTAGTTTCACACGGAGCTAAAAAAATAAAATAAAAATGTGCAGGACAATTAAAAATATGTGAAGGTCAGATTGTGGATACAGAAGGATACAGATAAATAACGCCTGATGAATGACAAGGTTTGTTTGCTTTTTAAGATTTGGAACACCTGAGCAGTTATTCCAGTGATTTATAAACAAGATACAAAACAAGGAAAGAGGAGGAAAATAAGTGCATGGGTGTTTAGGATTTACTGGTTTATGCATAAAAAAAATATTCCTATAAATGTCAATAATACACAAAAACATCAGGACGCACGGGGATGTTTAAATATCAATTAACGCAATTAATTTAATACAAAACTATCTTTATCAGAGGAAAAAAAACAAGCATCTTTTTTTACGTGAATTCATATAAGAAATTAGATTCAGGTTTTTATTTTATTTTTCATCCATTTATTCACGAAACAATACGATTCTTTAACACACACACACACACACACACACACACACGCATTTGTCGTAGAAATACATTATACACGTATTATCAATTTATTTCTCATCCTTTATTATAAGAGGAGTGTGGAATTAACGTGTGCTGTCTGTGTCTGCAGTGGGGATTCCACGTTATCAGAGCCATTCCTCCGTGTGCGACAGGAAGGACTTTGTGTTGAACTTTAACGGCATCTCGTCCTTCCACCCCTCGGCTGGAGGGTCTTACTATCACCATCACCACCATCACCATCCCCAGAGTGTGTGTCAGGACATCAAACCGTGCGTGATGTGATCTGCGTGTCTGTGGACTGGGAACAGACGGACACAGTGTGACTGCAGCTCCGTCACAACACAACAAACAAGCGGACATTACTTGTGTTTTTTTTTTTGTTTGTTTGTTTGTTTTTTGGGAAGGATGTTCGTTTTTCACCTGCGTGCCTCCTGCAGCCAAATCAGCTTATTTTTGGTTGGACTTGAGAAAACTATGCATTGAAGGAAATGAATGAAGAAACCCCAGAGGCCTTTAAGAAAACCACTTTACCTATTATGAACCCTGACAAGCCTTTTTTTTCTCTCTTTAAAAGAAGTTTCAGAAACACAACTTTTAATGTGTTTGCTCTTGTAACACGTGCAAACAAATTATATTCTTTGTAACTTTGTCCTATCCTATTAGTGTAACTACACACGACGCTTTAGGCTAACAAGAACTGCAACAAACCTTGCACTTATTGTATAACCCTTTGCCAACTTTTTGTCTTGTAAAAGGTTTCAATAAAGCTGATATATATTTTAGGCTATACATTCCTACAGACTTCTGTCTTTCCGTTCACTTTCATATGTTTTATGTGAAATACTGGTTAAATTTCAGGGGTGAAACAAAACTTAGTACATTTATTGTATTGTAGTTCAGTATAATTTGGAGGTCTTGCATCATATATGAGTATTTCAATTTCACACAGTTATACAGGTCTTCACTACATCTATGAGACTAATATTTACATGGGCACATTAGTAGATTTTCAGGCTTATATTTTTAATATACAACAAAAATGTAATAAATAATTTCTGATGTGAAAATTTTTAGATTTTTTGACATTTACGTAACTGTGATTTTAAATGCAAAATTGTTATTCAAAAGTGTTTTTTCCATGTTATTGCTAATCTTAACTAAGTAAAAAGTCTGGGTATCATCATCTATAACTTACATTATAATTAAAAGTAAGCAATATTTGAGTTGCACGTCTCAAATTATTATATAAAAAACACATTTTAACTGTAGTCATGTGCAGTATTCTCTTTAAACTAATCAAACAAGTGCAAATTTTCATTAACAACTGCAAGTGCATGCTAAAAAAAACAGTTTTCAATTATACACATATCTTCATGATAGGTTTAGTTTAGACAGCTCGGTAAAAGTCTGACTAAGGCTTTGGTATGCAGTTTATGTTAAAACTGATGAGAGATAAGAGCATGAAGCACAGATTGACCTTATTGTTATTATAAATAGATGATTATTTTTGGCATGAAGCAACATGCAAACATTCAATGGATGATCTCTTCTGCATTTCCTGTCTTTTCTTCTACTGACACCATTAAAATACAAAGCAGAAATGTTAAAAATAATGCAAAAAAGACAAAAACATGGAGGGTAAAAGTGCCAAAGGTTCAGTAAAATGTTGGTAAACTGATGATATGATGCGTGAGTCTAGAAACATCATGTCCAGGCCTTCTCTTAGAAGATCTGACTCCTGTCCTTTCAAATGTGTCCACATTTTGCATGTGTTGTCTGTCTAACGCAGCTGAAAGTCTTTTGTATCCTGAGGCAGCTCCTTTCCATGTGGACGTCCAAGGTTGCCAACATTTGAAGACGCCATATAAACAAATGAAACGACAGGGCTGCGTCTATGGAAATGCAACAACGTGGTATTTTTAGAGTGTGGTAAACACATCAGACTCAGAGAGAGCTGCCCCGTCACACAAACAGAAAGCAGACTTGGGCGGCTTGTGCTTGTGTTGCTACATCAGTTTTTGTCTACATAGCTTTTGGTCATGAATCAAACGCAGCATCCATCACGGTTTTACACGCATGTAGACACAATGTGGCAGGAAGAAATCCATATTAAACCAGGGATACCAGCTGTGTTTCTCCAAAGAGCCGCTTCTTTACGACTGAATTATTGTTTGTTAGTAAAGTTAAACTACATATAGGAGCTTTGACACTTTTTCTGTGGGGTTCAGAGTGTGTCTTATGTCATATTTAACTGATTCTTTTGGTAAATGAAAGAATAAAAATACATATATATCCGATTTTAGCTGCACCAACTTTGACTTGTCATTACAGAAAACCTGCATGTGAACCCATTTTCTCACAAACATTGGTAACCCTATTTCAGATCTATGCTAAATATTCAAAAAACACAGTGGGTGAAAGACCGAGAGGAATCATGGTTGGTCTTACTGAAGTGGCCTCCCTCTGCTGCTTTGATCACTTTTGGGTAGAATGAATTGCATATGGGGTGCACATTTAGAGTGTAGAAAGACATCAGCAGTCACACGTCACAAAGAAAAATATTTTTGGATAACACAAAAAGAGTCCTGTCCTAATTGTATGAAAAGTCACTCAAACTGTTTCTGCAGCTGCTGCTTCCCAGGAGGAAGTTTTTAAAGGAATGATGGGTCTTAAATATGGTGGAGTACAGCTCCATCTAGTGGTTAATGCAACACTGCATGTTATGGATGCAGGCCCTGGGGAATGCTTTCCCATTGTACACTACAGAAGTAGCACAGAACAAGGAGAAGCAGAGGTGAGAAGTAACAAAGTAGAAGTACTTAAGTAGATTTTCTACAATTCTACAATTTCATTTAGCAGATGCTTTTGTCCAAACCGACGTACAACACAAGCAAGAATTTAGATTTTAAAGGAAAACCCTTTGTAAGCGCAAAAAGTGCTTCAGGTGTGATTGGTCATAGGTATTGCCATCTAGTGGCAGAAGAAGTACCAAGCCCCCTTCCCACCCAACCCCCTATTTTTTTTTTTTTTTTGATATTCAACTTACAACACACAACTTTGTCAGTGCCAGTGTCAGTTTCTTTAAGTATCTATACTTTACTTGAGTATTTATTTTTCTGGCAACTTTTTACTTTTACTCCCTACATTTGTGCATAAATATCTGCACTGTCTACTCCTTACATTCTCAGAATAAGCTTGTTACTTTTTCAAAATAAATGGATTTGACAGTACTTAAAATGCATCACTTCAGAGGGAAAATCAGTGTGGTGGAGAGACAGAGCACAGGCTATGCTCAGGGTCGGTACCAGAGTCCTGCACGGGTCCACTTCTTCCAAACTTCTCTGCCTGTACCCACAAAGCTAAGTATCACGACCCGACCTGTGATTAAATGCATTGTCTTCACAGTAACTCACTTTTAAGGGCTTTAGTTTTGGCTGAAATTAATAAATCTCTAGTATATGCTGCTTAATGACGTCTGTGGGTGGATGTAAACACAGGTGAAGCTTACTTCAAAATAAAATGCAGCAGCTGTGGATCAACCACGTTCAAATGAGATAATCATCATTATGAAATGTCCTGCAAATTATTATCATCCATGAATCTTCTTTTATTTTTTCACTTCCTTGCCCACTACTCGCACAAATTTCATTTAAAAATGATGAATCCATGAAAATTCGTACATTTTTTTTTACCTGTCCCTGCACGTTTTTGCAACCCAGTGCAGGACTCTGGTCAGTAGCATTCATTGGGGGATTAGAAAAGAGACAGTTTTAAGATTTTGCCTGGTTAAATAAGTATTGTTTCATTCGTGGCAAAAAAAAGCAGTTTTATTTTTACTTTTGTATTTTATTACAGTTCAGAAGGTGTACTTTTTTTTTTTTTTTACTTTTACTTAAGTAAAGGAGTCGAATCAGTATTTCTACTTTTACAAGAGTATTTTTTCACATAATTAGCTGCTCTTCTACTTAACTACAGACTGTGAGTTCTTCTGCAATCTCTGAGGAGAAGACAAAAATGAAATTACTGTTACATCCATCAAAACAATACACAAATGACAGCAGGATATAAATGACTATATAATTTAATGACGCTGTAGAGGTGATCCTGATCTCTGCAGAAACTATCATACAGCAAATGTTGCATTTAATCCATTTGCAGTAGTAATAGATAGAAAAATATCTTAAATATAGTTACTTTTGTAAACCACAGAGATAAAGCATAGTAACTTCTCACTACTCCTAATGTGTGATATGTACTAACTGGGTGCTTCTAGGAAACTGGATTTATTTTGGCATCTGGCATCTTTGGCATCTTCTATAATAGAAGAGGATAATAAGAAGAGGACTGGTCTGTTCACTTCAAGATGGAGCTGATTGGTGTCACACTGCTCATGATTTCCCTCACTCTGGATCCAATGCACAATGTCAAAATGAAAATATGAGAGACTTTATAAAAGTTCACTTCACCACATTGAAAATGAGAGATAGATTCTAAATATGCTTTTGTATTGAGAAACATTGACTAAATAAAGCTAAAAATTGAACTATTCTGAGTGACTCTCAGTATCAAAACAAGTTAAAAAAAAAAAAGGTTTTCCTGGTCAAAGGCACCAAGTAGAAGAGTCCTTCTGTTGTGTTTGTTTGCATTTATTAGCATTTGATAATTTGTATTTGTTAAATAGACAGGGAAAAAAAATAGATGGAGATGTTGAGGGAGTTCATGGTGTTTTCCAGTACATTTGGCCATAAATTTCTCTTTTGAGTCTGGTGCTAAAAACTTTGGGAACCCCTGTTATAAAGCTACACATTATACTATAACATTATGTAAAGTGTAATGCGAGTTAAATATACATATAAACAACATACTAATTATTATCTGTTTTTACAGATACTGTAAGTGGTACATTTTTGGTGTTTGGTTTGGTTTTGAACTAAAACTTTCTGAGTTCTGTGTTGCTGCTAGAATTATTTACATTCAACATCTTTTTCTAAAATGAACGTACAAATATTTCGCTGAAAGTACAAATTCAAGACTCATCGCAGCAAGATTACAGGTTACAAAATTCACTTGTTTCTACCAAATCTGCAGAGTTGTGGCAACACATGTAAACTGCAAAATAAAGAATAAACTAAAGCACTGCAGTGATAAATTAATCCCATTCTTTATACTGTTTTATCAAAAGATTATACGATCATGACTTATCAATAATTCATAAGTGTGACCATCTCTATTAAACAGAGGTTTTGTTAGTCAGGCCTATGTTAATACCGTGCCTATGAGAAAAGATATCACCAATAACTATTTCTAACAATCAATCTGAAGTTCATCATTCAGCAAAAGCAAAGATTATTGCCAAGATTAAAACATTCAAGACAGACCTTAATCTTCTGAGAGGATTGATGTCCATGCAAATTCTCCCCAAGGTCAGACCGTACAATGGTCAAATAAACTGCAGAGGCCTCCATTAGAATACTAAATGTTAAAGTTCGTGACAGAACAATTAAAGGAAGAGTCTTATTTGGAAGGGCTACCAAGAAAAGACATTTTCTCTCTATAGTGAACATGGCAGCATTTAGTTTGGCAAAGACACATCTGAACAAGTAATAAGACTTTTGGAACCACCCTACCCTAGATCCTTTTTGACAGCTGAGCCCAAAGTAGATGCATGATGATGCACAATGACAAAAACCAAAACCCAGCATATCAGCACAAACACTCACTAGCTGGCTTTCCATTACAGTTTTCCCACACAATACATGAGATTTCTACAATTTCTACCTACAGGTGCAATTGCTACTTGCACATGTTTCTGTTGAAGAGTGTTTGGCTTCTGATGTGTGACTTACGACATACCATAATTCTCATAAAATATTGTATAGTTCTCACAAGACACTCATTTAAGGAAGATGGACACACTGAGTTTGGCTCATCTACTGCTACTGCAGTGACTGTCTTCGACAAAAGAAGGCAACGTAAAATCATCCCGAGGCAAAATCCTTATTCATGGCAGCGGTCACCCATAATGGATTTCTGGAACAGAATTGTATAATAGGAACTCACCAACAAGTTGTGGATCCAAAATTTCCGAATGACCCTGGCAACATTTAATGAACTGTGTGATGTTATTGAACCTCTCGTGGCACCAGACTTGTCATGCCCTCCGGAAGCAGTTCCAACACAAAAGCGAGTGTCTATTACTCTGTACAAACTAAGCACCTGTTGTAAGTACAGAATCATAGGAGAGACGTTTGGCCTGAGCAAAATCACCGTGTACAGATTTGTGAAAATGCGCAAAATGTGTTTCCATTTCACTTTTGCGCTATATTTCTATCTCAAAACATCACAAAAACCACCTGATGAGAGCATAAAAACTATTTTGCGATCTTTGACAGTTTTTGCGACATTCCTGTGTTTTCATTACCAGTTTCCTATTGCACAGTTTACATCTTGCACATTTCTGAGGGTAATGGAAACCCAGCTAGCAGTCATGCACATTTGGGGTTTTAAAGACACTGGACCAGTTTACCTTGCAGTGAGAGTCGACCAAGTGCTCCTCTGTACACCAGAGCATCTCAGAGTCAGATGTGAGTCCATGTGTTGGGCAGATGAAGCCTGGTCCAACATGTGTCATGCATCAAGACACTCATCGCACTCATCTACAACAGCATAACTGAAAAAAGAAAAGATTCAAGTTGTTGCACTGGCCCAGTCAATGTCCAGACCTCAACCTGATTGAAATGCTGTGACAGGATCTTCAGAGAACTGAACATCCACAACTCACAATCAAATGAAGCATCACAGTAAAGAGGAAGAGAACGAAGATCTTCTACAATAATGTGAGAGACTGACAAGAGTCAGAGAGAAAAGAATTACTTCAAGTTATTGCTACCAAACTGTGTCCATAACTATCAAACTATGGGCTGTGCTTCATTTTCATTTACAGATTCTACATTTTGTCTTCATTTTTATCATATAAATAATGGAATCTGTTGTGTGCTGTTTTACTTTTAACCCCTAAAGACCAAAACATTCACTGGTGACGAAAATCCTCTACTGATCTAAACTGTTTATGTTGATCAAATAGTCCTATTAATACATGTAAATAATTGGTCCAAAAAACAGTTTGTCACCTTTTCATTGTCATCAGATATGACCCATTTCGACGTTCAGAGGCTCCGTACTGAACGTGGAAATCCAATCATCTTCTACAACGAGTCACCAGTAAAACCCATGGAGTTTGATCAATGACAGTGGATGGAAACACTTGTTCTTACATTCAGTTACTGATATACTTGCTGAAAAAGTGACTTTTTCTTCAATTCTCTTTCTAAATTTTACAATCTCTGAATTTTCTATCAGTTTTCATAAACACCTAAATCAGGTATAAAAACTAAAAATAAGAAAATAGGATTTACAGTGAAAAATGTAAAATACAGAAGATAATGTGTAGTGGCGCTTTGTGTGGCTGGAAAACCTCCAAAAAGTAAAGAAAAACTAGAAGCACTCAGAGTGCAGACATCCGCCCCCTTGTGGCCGGCTGAAGTTGCTGCAGCGAACGAACAAACGAACACACAAACAAACAAACAAACACACACAGAAACTCAGGCGATCACAATACCTCCTGGGCGGAGGTAATGATGCTAAAAGACCTTGAGATGCAGTTGGATATGTCAATCCATTTATTGTCCAGTGATAAGTATTTGAAAAACTGACAATTAAAATAAAACTTAAAATTGTTTGGTTGGGAAAATCTCTGAGACAGAAGCACAGTTGAAACCGTGTGCTCTACCAACGCCATACCTGCATCTAATTGGTGCACCTTTTAATACCTTAAGAGGCGCTCCCATTGCTGCCCTTCAACACGCCCACTAATGGCTCCACCATAATGTTATAATAAATCACTTAAAGGCTATATAGAGAGAAAATTTCTTTTGGAAACACACAAAATTAGCACAGGGTCTTTGTGGGTTCAGGTTAGCTTTAGCCTACATAATTCCAGAACTTGGTACTGTGTAAAACCACAGAATTCAGAGCAGGTATACTTTCTTTTTCTCAACATTGTACATAAAATGATATGAAATACAAAATATACAGCAAATACGTCAAATGCTAGCACAAACTGCCATGCAATTGAACTTATTGCAAAATTTCAAGCATTATAATGAGAAATTCTTCTTCAATTCTTGCCCTTTTCCACATAAACAACATAAAAAAAGGGGGGGGGGGGATAGAGAGGCAAATTGTAAAGAGAACTAAAAACTCACACCTTTCCTTAGGTTTCCATTGTTAAGAAAATGGTAACAATTAATTTAACAACTAAAATAATTTAGATACTTGAATAATTATGAAAATAAAGAGAAAACAACAGCTATAGTTTTCTGCCCTTTTAACTACATGCAATAGTAGTAGTCACTTTAGCCAATATCACTGACATACAACCACACTTTAGAACTGAAGACTCGCAGCATAATAGTCTAGTGAAATAATTGTCTAAGTCAACTATTTCAGTCATTCTCATCTTATCAGGTATAATCAGTTGAACACGTTACAATCGTCTGTTTAGGACAAGGTGTTTGGTTAGTGTTGGACAGTGAACTACATGTAGTTAACATAAATAAAGGATATATATAGTAACCACATGCAAAAAAAACCAACAGTTATAAGGTCATAAACTGACAAAAAAAAAAAAAAACCCACTCAAATTCACTATTTAGTTTCAAAATTTCAATAAAATTTCTCTGAATCACGATATAGTGTTACAAAAGTAATATGCTTTTTGACCTCACTGAGGCACAGGATTGGCCCCATATTTAATATTTGCAGAAATTACAAAAAAAAAAATAGCCATTTGCCTGATAAAGAGTTAACACCGGTCTGGTCTTCCAAAGGTATCCATGCTAACCTTGATCTACTGCAGGTTGGAGACTAACTCATACACCTGGATTTGATGTCTCAGATGCTTATCCATGACACAAAGCATAACACACATACACAAAATGGGGTGTGATCTCATCATTATTCAACCTCTCTGTTATTCTTCTCCACTCAGATGCACTAACCAGAGTTTTTACATATGGACAAGAGGCTCAAACATAGACAAAATATCCTTTTGGTAAAATCTCCATGAGTGTCTCTTCACATTCTGATGTGTCTGCCCTCTCACTACTGTATCAGTTGGGGTAAAATAACTTGTTTCCAGCTGAAATAGGCCGTACTAAACACTGCAGTAATTATCCAGTGGAACGCTATTCTACCTATCTGCTTAATTAAAACTTAAATTCAGTTTGTTCCTGGCTGTGTATTTACATTGCATCTGTGTAACCGACAGAAGTATGACACCTACAAGTAGTAACAACTTTACCAACAGTGGTGGGAGTAATGCATTACGGAAGTAATGAAACAGTAATGGATTACTTGTTGCTGTAATGTAGTAGTATATTCGGTAATGTAAACTATATAAATATATATTCTATATAAATAAACTTTACTTACTAATATTTTACTCAGTACATGTTCAATAGAGCTTGCGTTACAATACACTTTCCGTCCATAATTTAATTGCTCAAATGAAAAAAACAAAACAAAAAAAAACAAGACCTTAAGGAATAAAAAATGTGTCAGGATAGTTCTATTTCCTTAAAAAAAGAGTTCTATTTCCTGTTCGTGTTCAGCCAATGGGTGACGATGGCAGATGACAGTCCACTGGCTACATGAACGTGTTCTCATTGTCACTACCCGATGTGAGTCGCTACCCGATTTGAGTCGCGCATGCGCAATCGCGTCCGCCATCTTCGGCCATCTTGGACGGCAACGCCACTTGGACAAACTACAGTACAGTACTACAGCCTTTAGCTTCATTAGCTGCCTAACATACTGAGGAATACTGTAAGGTATCACACCAAAACATGACTAAAACACACTACCGAACAGTTTACTGTTTTAATTTCTTTTTCAGAAATGGTTTCGATTATATATTGTATTAAACCCCCAACTCTTTCAAGGATATCTTGACATTCTTGTACATGAGGTATTTTACGTTTGTGAATGCCTTTTTAGCTCATAGAATTATAACAATATATTTTCCCAACACCATTAAACAGGTCACAGTTCTGTGGAGGACATGCTGTCCAAGAGTAGTAGTTTGTCCAAGTGGCGTTGCCGTCCAAGATGGCCGAAGCTGGTGGACGCGATTGCGCATGCGCGACTCAAATCGGGTAGCGACTCACATCGGGTAGTGACAGTTCTCATTACTAACTCCAACCCTGCTTTACACAAGCTAGGTAGCATGTTAGCTAGTTAGCATGATTACTGTGACCAGCAATGAATGACAAGGTAAGCTAACGTATGACTAGTTAGAATTCTTTGTCGAGGAAGGATTTATCTGCCGGCGTCCTCAGCACCACGCCCCCTGTTTGAACGTGTAAAATGTTGTGGAGGAAAAACACCTACATGTTGGGTTTCTAGCATCGTAGACGGTGGCGTTACTTACTCAATACGTACCTCGGCGCGCAAACGTTTGCGTCCCAGTGCTCTCCTATTTCTTATTCTCAGTGGTTACTGGGGCGGCGCCATCTTGTTTATTTGGTGCTAGAACATCCGGCGGTGCGGCAGGGTCATTGGCCAAAGCCAAGGATCAAAAGAAGTAAGATAAAATGGCCAGTATTATTTGTGCAGTCCGTGGTTGCCACAATAATTGGAAGAAGAAATGTTTGTCTCTTTAACAAGAGTGTTTTACTCACGGCAAGAGAAGGGGTGAATGTTGTGGGCCGGCCTTTAACCTTTATCTGCTTCCTCGTGGTGAAGAAGACCAACATCTTTGGCTGAAGCTGCTTAACTTAAAAAAAAAAAACACACACACACAAAAAGCCTTATTCCTGTTCGTTTTACTTCATGGATGGGAAACCTACAATAGATCACCCAATATCACGAGAAATGGCTCGGCAATGAAGCTCCGGAGTGGCATCCGCACTGGCAGCTTGTGAGGCAATCAGGTGAATTCACATGAAGTTTACTTTGCCTTAACTGGAGTTTGCTGAAGGAGATGCTAGCTACATTAGCTGCTAGCAGCTAACATTCTGTTACTGACTGCTTGTTAATACACGGTTTAAAAGATTTTAAAACAATGTAGTTTAGGATTAAATGCTTTAAAATAGTGTTAAGCCGGAAGTTCCAACACAAAGCAGAAGAAAAAAATGCTCAAAAGGGGTGGGGCAGAACAAGGTGAATATTGCGGGGCAGGTCTTATTGCTCACTCGACATTTATGAGCAGAGTCTGTATTCAACCCAAAAGTAAAGCAGGAGTCATGTAACACATTACCAACCATTCAGAGACAGTAATACTGTAAGGCTAGGAATTACTTTTAAATAACGGTAATCTGTAATGTATTACATCAGAAACCACATCCTTATGGAATCAGATATAATCAGAAATATGTATGAATAGTTTACCCCGTTCAAGATAAATCCCAAGACAGGACAGTAATAGAGTAACCAGGGGTGCAATTAATATAAAATACCATATATTACATGTGAATTGCAACTTAGTCTTTCCATCACTTGAGCATATCAACTGAAGCAAAATTTACTGAAAACATAAAACTGTTCAAAAACAAAGATTTTAGTCATTTAAGATATTGATATAAGATGCGTCACATGAACTGTTTGAGCACCTGGAGACAGAGAAATCCTTGACCTTCACAGATCATGCATTTACAAACAAAAACTTATGGATATCCAGGATTAAATTCAGTGTTAATTAAACCATAGTTTTTATCATTTTAGCTCACTGTACATATTATTGTTTATATTATTCTACCTTTATTGTACCGTTTATGTTTGCAAGCCTGTATTTTTTGTGAATTAGCAAGAGCTGCAATTGTACATATATTCATATTTACAGTATATTTCATTTAGTGCATTTTTTCTGCATTCTTAAATTATCCCTAGATGAATTACATCAAATTAACTGTGTTGAATATGCAGTAATTGTATTGTCTATAATAATTAAATAAGTAAACTTTTGTGCAGTTGGTCTGTCCACAAACTAAATTATGAACTTGCATCATTAAGGAAAAGACATGTAGCCACTGATGCACATAAGGTCTTGAGTCTTATTCAGGGAAAATAAGTCTATTGTCTTGTAAGGATGTAGTTTCATGCAGTTTATTTTCATAATTCTAAGCAATCAAACCGACAAATGCAGCATGTCTCTCTTGTCCTAGTACAAACTACGAGTCCCTCAAAGAATCTATTTGAGGTAAATATGCTGATTAACTTGAGCCTAAGCTTCTCAATGCCTTCAAAATACAAATATTAAGTATTAAGGGTTCATTGTGGAATGTTTCAAGTCACCTGTGCATGTGTGTATGTCACCTTGCATTTGTGCAGCACTTTGGACACTTTGCGTGGTTTTAAATGTGCTATATAAATAAAGTTGACTTCAACCTGTGGATGAATACATATATTGCAGATAAGTGAATATCTGTCCTCCTCATTCTCTCCTACGGACAGCACTGAAATCACAAAATGATCTTATGTTGATCTCTGTTTTTAGTTCAGGGGGAAAGGACTCGGGTCCACAGTCAAACCCAGCAAGTCACTGTAAGGTACCTTAATGCTCAACTCACTCTAAAAAGGAAAAAAAAAGCAACACAATAGTTCTTATTTTCATGAAAACCTAATAATGATATTATTTTCTATTTACATACTTGCTAGTGATACTGTTATTGTAATCAAATTAATTCAAACTAAATCAGACTAATTATTCTTCCAAACAAAGCATCAGAAAAACATTTTGTACTTTGTTTTACAAATAAACTATGAATTGATCTGATGCAATGGATCATTTGTTGACTCTTCTTTTGCTTTTATGACCAGATTCCTCAACTGGAGTGTCATGACAAGAAGTTTGGACTCAGACTTGTGCCAAATGACTCAAAAAGCTCTTTATCGCTTTAAATACTATCTGATATAGATGCAAATAAGACCTGGAGTTTATTAAATATGAATTTACAAGTGTGTGTGAAATGTCAGAACTAAAACCTTTTAGAACTGAAAAACACATTTGTCATCTTTAGTAGAATATTATTAAAGTAAAGTGGTGTAAAGCAATGATGAAAATGCACTACATGAACAAAAGTGTTGGGACATATTGTACTGTATTACATTGTACTGTAATACACACTGTATTGAGACAACATAAGATGTAAATATGTCAGATTATAGCTAACATGTTAATTTTCATCTGGAGTTCCTTGGCAAGAAATGAGCAATGAGCAGACAAAGTGCACATTTTGTTTAAAAAAGTGACATAATGATAATAAATGAGTTAACCGTAAAACATATGTTTATAAGCCTGTTGTTGAATTCTTGGATTGAATCATATAAATATGGGTTGTGTCTCGATAATTTGAGAAAATATGAGTCCAAATACAAGACCAGTTGAGAACCACCTCTTTATTGGTTTGCTTTCTTGAAAAATTCATTTTCTGTGGATGCACAGCACAATTTAAGCAATAGTATTGTTTACATTCTTTAGATTCTGAATCTGCTAGAAATCAAGAATGAAACACTATGAACCCCTGTGGATGTGAATGTAGCATCTGCACTAGGGGTAAAAAAACAACAAAAAAACAACAAAAAAAACCCAACAGAATGCCGTTCAATCTAATTAGATTATTTTTGTGAGAAGACATCAGAATCAGAAAAGCTTTGTTGTCTGTCGTGACAGAAAATCATCTTTGACGTCTACCTCATCGATCTGTCTGTCTGTCACAACACGACACAGAAACACACAATTCCTAAAATCCTAGCGAGATAAAAATACTGAAACTGAAATAATTTATACAGATGTCAAGAAACACTCTAAAATGTGTAATGTGCATACATACCAAATACATTTGGTTTTAATATTAAAAAGTTTTTCTTGTGATTTATCTCATATTTAAGACACCATTTAAGAGCCCATAGATGGCAACTACACTAGAGTAGAATAGTTTATTGTCATAACACCAGTTATGGAACAGAATGGCAGGTCTCTGCCAGGGACTTACATGTACATAACACAATAAGATACAGACATGCATTAGAAGAATATAAGATGTAAAGCAGTGTGCAGTCAAAATATGTGCAAATTAGAAATATACAGTATGAAAGGGTAAGATTTAAGAATATAAAAGTAATACAACAATGTAAATGTAACAGTGTAAACCATGTAAACATGCATGTGCTGAACAGAAGGCACATGTTCTGTGTGTGCTTACTACACTTAGTGAGGTAGGGTGTGTATTTACTTACGGTGTGTATCGTTCATTATTTTGTTGATTGAAGTTGTTTCATCAGATTCTTTTGTCAACCGTACTCTCATATTAAGAAAACCAATTATTTATGTATTTATATATTTGTTTATTTTGAGCAATTACAGAATACATGCAAGTTTTCAAAAATTCCAAAACCATTCATTTACACTTGAAAAGGGGCGGGAAGAAGAAAAACATCTTTAACACTACCCCCATTCTCATCATCAAATAACTTAACATATTAACATTTTGTCTTTAATTCCAGTACTTTAGTGCAGGACTGTACTGATGATTTCAGTTATTATGAACCAAACATGGACACTGTCCCTTAGTGCAGCTTGTGTTTTGTTTGTGTTATATGGATGAAGTTCAGACAGTCATTTGGAGACTGTTTATTTCATCTTAATGGAGACAAATGGATCAAAATGTTTCTTGTGATCAGTTTGATTTGACTGGAAATGGCGTGCACATCAGGACAGATAAGAGCGTTCATGTGTCATGTGAGAAACTTACACGCCTCATCAGAGCAGCTAAATCAGAAACAGCTCAATGTTCCTTTATGTTATTCTAACATTTCTCCGGTCCTTATTTGGGGTTCCAAAGAAACATTTCCCATTCGACTGGCTGGTCTTAAATGTCCAATTCAGGGGTAAAAGGAGGGAAGCTGCCATGTTGTGGATCTTTATGTGGCCTTGAGAACAGCTTCGCCCTCTTCAAACCAGTCACAGGCGGAGCAGCAAACAGGAGATTAATGGGTTGCACATGGATGATTGGCAGCTATTTATTTGAGAACCAATTCCAATGGGCTCTTTGGGTGAAAGGCTTTTGAGGTCCGGGAATATTTAGGAATTCTTTCTGTGTTTAATTAGGCACTGAATCTAAACATGGGCGATGACACAGTGAGGTGCCTCTGAAGACCCTCATACTCAGTCCCAGACCAGTGAGACTTTTGTATAAATATGCAAAATACTTGAAGTTAGTGATTAAACAACAAGTCTAAGTATTATCTTCAGTGCTGTGGGACTAAGGAACTAAAACTGGGCTCCCTCATTTTTATTTCTGTTGGTGCCATAATTGCATGTGCACAAATGCACCAGCAGAGGGCGCTGTGCTACTATTTATTGCCAGTTTATCATAATAACATGAACTAGAGGTTTAATGTGGTGAGAAATCAGATACTTAGGGAAGATAATGGCAGCAATGATGAACAGGGACTTTTTTTTGTTGCTTATATTTATGTTCATATAATATATTAATGTGTAACGTATTAAGAAAATAGCTTAACCACAAAACTTCAAATCACAATTTAACCCTTTGTGGGAGTTCCTAAATGGATTTTTCTCCATGTTTAACATTTCTTAAGTGATTTGTCACCATTTACTGTAATATTATCTTCTTTATTTGGCTTTTTTTTCCCCAATGAAAATCAGGTAATTTCCTATATTCAGTTTACAAATCATGTAGCTGTTCATTCAAGATCAGATTAAAGCTGAGGGTTATTAAATTTAAAACAGAAAAAAATGAAGAAAAAGTTACCTTTTCAGTCAAATCTATCATTAACTGAACATATAACAAGAGTCTCCATCCATTGTCGTTGATCCAAACTCCATGGGTTTTAGTGGTTAATCAATGTTATAGAAGGTGACTGTGTTTCCACATTCACTGTGGAGTCTCTGAATGTCCAAATATGGTCATATCTGATGACCATGAAAAGATGAATAACTGTATTTTACACCAATTATTGACATGCATTGATGGAATTAGTGAATCATAAGTTAGTGAACAGTTTAGATCAGTAGATGCTTTGGTCGACAGGATGTTTGGGTCTTTATGGGTTAATATGCACTGTCCTTAATAAATAAATACACACACCCATTCTGTTGTCTAAAATTAACTAGTCTTCAGTGCAAACAACATTTCTATTTCATTGAAAATATTGTTCATTTTTGATAATTCAGTGTTTGTGTGTGTGTGTGTGTGTGTGTGTGTGTGTGTGTTCATCAGGTTCTACAGTGTGACTTTGGATCAGTGTAAAACATGAGATCTGTATAAACCTACAATTCCAAAAATGTCTTATTATAGAAAAGAATAACTTTCATTGTGATCATGGTAAAGAATAATGAAATTGTTGGCATGGTGAATTACTTCAGTTCAATATAATTCAAACATTTTCTGAAACAGCGTTATCACAAAAGTTGTGAGTCTTAATGAAAGAAAACTTCTAAAATCAGGGTTTCCATATATTTATGTCCCTGTTGGTGCTGACAAACTATCTGAAGAAGTAAAAAGCTGTGGTTAATAATAGTGTTGGCTCTGAGATTTTAAGAGAGCTGTGGCTATTATTCTGGTCTCTTCTGTCTTTGTTTTTATGCTTGAATTCAAGGTTATTATGGTAAAAAAAAAAAAAAAAAAAAAAAAAGGAATAACACATACGTCTTCATATTGTTGACAGGACTTCTTTTACATCTCATCACCTTCTTACAACTTGTTTCATATTCCTGCATCTTTCTACATTATATCTGACATCTTATGTTATTTCCCTCTTGGTCCCTCTGTCACATGTTACATGTTTTATGTCTTTTTTTCCTCTCTCATTGTCCTCTATTGCATGTCTAAACTCTGTCGGAAAACATTCTGCTCTTATTTTAATTCACATCATATTATTGTCATGTATTTTAGTCTGGCAAATGGTAACCTAATAAAAAACAAATAATTTTATGAACAATTTTAGATCCTGACCCTTAGTTTGAAAAGTACAAGTCTACACAAGTTGGATATAATGAAAGCAAAAATAACATATTAATAGGCCTATAAATGTGATTAGTGGTGGCTAAATGGATACAAAGGAGAGAATATTAACGCCACTGTAGTCCGAAACATTAGTGAAATCTAGTTTTAGCAAAATAAATAACCAAATTTTATTGTTTTAATGTCAAATTATTATTCCTAATATATTATTCTTTGCCTTTTTTAAACAGTAGCCTACATCTGATTAAAAATAATAACCATTATTGAACATATAATATGTTTATAATTGTGTATATAGGCCATAATATATATAATGTATGTATATCATGTAAACTTGCACATCAAAATCACTCCCTCTTCATCTGTGGAAACATCAACTCTCAGCTGATGTTAAAAAAAAAAAAAAAAAGTGTATTGTTGCACCCAAAACGCACTTTGTAACCATGTCCACTAGGGGGCAGGAGTGAACCATATTAAAAACTCACTGTCTCAGCATCTATTTGTTTAAAATTGAACTCCAAATTATAAATAGAAATAGAAATTTTGTGTAAATGCTTCCTTTTAAAAATACCATTAAAACCCACCTGTCCTCCATGGACTGGCCGGAGGGTCCAGTCCGGTTCCAGCTGAACCCTGGGTCTGATCCATGCGTCCTGTCCATCGGAGGCCGGTCAGTGTCAGTGTGTCCTCTGATCTGCAGGGGTCACTGGTCAGCCAGTCACGGACGGTCCGGGGGACTCCCACGCTGCAGGACCTCACAGGTGACACGGTCCACGGCGTTTGTCTCCTGTGGACCCGCAGCGCACCGGCAACACATGCAAATGACAGCAAAGAGCGAATTAAAGCTGTGGTGACAAATGAGGTTAACATAGACTCATCACACACACTTTTTTTTTTTTTTTTTAGGTGCAAGTCAGTGATGGATGAAGCCTTCAGATCTTTTACTTAAATGAAAAAATAACATTAAAAACCCACCCAGGCTCTACAATAAAACGGTTCTTAATTAAAAATATATAATATTTGTGCATTAAAGTGTTTGAGTATATTACAGGAGATTTTTTTAGATTTATTTCACTGCTGCAACACCCAAATATCCACCAGTGCCCGGAAGCATCTACTGATCTAAAATGTGTAATAACTTCTGATCCACTAATCCTATCTATACATGAAAATAATTGGTGTAAAATACAGTTTGTCATCTTTTCATGGCCATCACATCTGACCCGTTTGGATGTTCAGAGGCTCCGTAATGAACGTGGAAACACCATCATCTTCTACAACATTGATTCACCAGTAACACCCATGGAGTTGGATCAATGACTGTAAATGGAGATGTGTGGTTTATGTTCAGTTAATGATATAATTTACTGAAAAAGTCCCTTTTTCTTAAGTTTTCCCTATTTTTGGTATAATAATCTTCAAATGTAATGTCAGCATGATGATTAAAGTACATGATCAGTAAAATAAATACCAGAAAATACCAGATTGTCAAAAAAGAAAAGGAAAAATAGAGAATAATATTATGATAAATGGTAATAGATCACTTAAAAACAAAAGTTTAATGTAAAGGGTAATGCATTTTGGGAACTGCCACCAAAGTAGTTCTGGGTTTTTATGGGTTAAAGCTGCAAATGTTCAATAAATTTAATACAGATCATCATATTTTTGTGAAGATGTCCTGCAACAACTGAATACTCTTAACAAGTCAGCTTTACATGGCGTTAGAAAAACAGGTTTGTTCTCAGCTTTGTGGCAACGCATTTACATTTGGTGACAGGTAGGTTCCACTGGGAAGGTAAATAATTAAAGAAGTAATCTGAAAAGCATGCAAAAATACTTACATTAATACTCACATTAATATCCCATCTAAACCCTTATATATATGCATCACAATACCAATGTACACATGATTATTCTCACATTTATTTTTTAATTTAAAGGTTATATTCCTCTCGTCTCCAAGCTGCAAACAGGATGAGAAATAAACAGAAAAGGCCCTTTGGTTTCTTTGGTTTCAGTGTTAGAAAGTATTTTCGTTTTGCTCATTTTTGTGGAAATTAAGGTTTATTAAGAGGAATTTATAAAACACGATTCGACTGAATTGCGCGCATAAATACAAAGAATTGAAGCTGAAATGGCTTGCTTCAAATCTAAATCATATTAAAATACTCTATGCATATCTCATCTTCTAAGATATAAGGGTTAATTTGTTTGACTTATAATAAATAATATTTTGTTTTTTGGTTTATTAAAAAGAAGCTTTTTACGCAGTTGATTCAAACGTTTAAAAATCTATCAAGGCCTTTCCTTCTGTGTTTTTTTTTTTCTTTTTTTCTAATGATGTATAAAGGTGTTAAAAAATAAATAAAAATAAAAATGAGAGCAATAGGCCTATGTTCATTTTAACTAAGTGATGGTGATAAATCATCCTCTTGGTTATAAATTAAAATTAAAAGTAATTAATGATCGTTCTGTGATGATTCGACTATTTTCCAGACCGATTACGCAACGATAAGACCATGAAGCCAGTCTAAAATAACACAGGTCCCCCTCCCTTTGGTGATAATTAAAGCGCTGCTCTTAAATAATGGGACTAAAAAGCACATGTTGTTTTTGTAATCAACACGGAACGGGACGCTGCTTTTCTCGGCGCTGTGGGGGTTTGATGGCTCTGGTGACACCCGGTCAGTGGGAAGGACATTTGGAGGGATGTTTCCACCTCTAACCCAGCAGCCGCTCGCATCAAGGAGACTTTTCTCACACATTTTGGGGCCAAATGATCTTCATTTAAGCTTTAATGAGTTTCCACGGAAGGCCCAGGAGGGAGGCTCTTTCATGTCCATGTGTTTATTCAGCAGCTGAAGATGGTAAAGACGGACTTTAAGCTCTTTGTGCGTTCCTGATCTGGAACACCTCTGGCCTGGTTGGAGGTCGAACTATGCAAGAAGATTTTCTGTTAAATAAAAACCGATCTTGGAGTGCATATAGATTAAAAAAAAAAAAAAGACTCGGGTTGCAATATATTAAAGCATTTGTGAGTCTCTATTTTGGGAAAATTTCGCAGAGTTTTAATATTTTTCAGGTGATTAATAAATTCAATGTTTCAAACACATGAAAAAATATTATTAATAAATTCAATGTTTCAAACACATGAAAAAATATTATTATTTTGAATTTGTGGATTGAAACAATAAATCTGTCGCAATTTGGGTCATTAGGTAAAATGTTCAGGCTTATGGGCACACCCTTAACAGCATTTTAATAACTCTATGTCTGAAGTGAAGAGAGAGAAAAGGAGGAGGAGGGGGGTAAAGGGGAGAGGGGGTGACTTTTATTGCCATGCAGCTTTTCCACAGGTTCATTTCGTCCTCCAATTGGATGATGGAGCACTCATTCGGGGAGGAGCAGACCGAGCAGCCAAAAGGAAGGAAAAAATGTGAAGCGTAAAAAAGTTCCTTGCTGTAGAGTCATGCTCCTCCAGCCTTCCTTTTAGCTTCTCCATATGTTCACTGCAGCTGTGTGCGCTCTCTCTGCTTCACCGTGGCGAGCTGCGGCTTAGAAACGCGTCCCACCAGACAAGATAAAGAAGAGAGAACTTTCAAAACAGTCGGAGCACAAGTCGTGAGTGTTTCCAGGGGGAAGCAGCTTGGGGAGGTTTTTACGCATTGCGCAGGATGCAGGCGCGCTACTCCGTCTCCAGCCCCAACTCTTTGGGAGTTGTACCGTACATCAGCAGCGACCAGAGCTACTACCGGGCCGGCGGTGGATATACCGGGATGCCTGCCCCCATGAGCATGTACTCCCACGCGGCCCACGACCAGTACCCGGCCAGCATGGCCCGTGCGTACGGACCGTACACCCCTCAGCACCAGCCCAAGGACATGGTTAAGCCTCCTTACAGCTACATCGCCCTCATCACCATGGCGATCCAAAACTCACCGGAGAAAAAGATCACCCTGAACGGGATTTATCAGTTTATCATGGAGAGGTTCCCCTTCTACCGGGACAACAAGCAGGGCTGGCAGAACAGCATCCGGCACAATCTGTCCCTCAACGAGTGCTTTGTCAAAGTGCCCCGGGACGACAAGAAGCCTGGGAAGGGCAGCTACTGGACCCTGGACCCGGACTCCTACAACATGTTTGAGAACGGCAGCTTCCTACGGCGCCGGAGGAGGTTCAAAAAGAAGGATGTCCAGAAGGACAAAGAGGACCGGGACAGGCAACCCAAGGACCCCTCTGCCCGCACCCCGGGCCGGGACCAGGACGCGCCGGTACAGGGCTCCCAGCCGGTGCGGATCCAGGACATCAAGACGGAGAACGGGACCTCCACGCCGCCCCAGGCCGAGTCCCCGACACTGAACACCGTGCCGAAAATCGAAAGCCCCGACAGCAGCAGCAGCATGTCCACCGGGAGCCCCCACAGTGTGCCCTCCACCCGGTCCCTGAGCATGGATGGACCCGAGCACCACCACCACGGCCAGGCCGCGGTGCAGGGCTTCAGCGTGGATAACATTATGACCTCCCTGCGGGGGTCTCCGCAGGCCGAGCTCTCCCCGCCTCTCATCGCTTCCTCTCGGACAGGTATCACCTCTTCACTGTCGCTCAACTATTCCCCAAACCAAACATCTGCGTACGGCTCGACGCCCTGCAACCAGAACGTCATCTCCACGAACTCCAACGCCACCTATCACTGCAACATGCAAGCCATGAGCCTGTACGCGGGGGACCGGTCGTCCGGGGGACACCTGACCCCGTCCACCACCGTGGAGGAGTCCCTGCCCGACTATTGCATCACCACGACCACCGCGTCCCCGCTCGGCCACGGCAACCTGAGCCAGGCGGGCCAGGACGGCCACCATGCGCACCAGGGCCGGCTCGCGTCCTGGTACGGGGACCTGAGCCACTTGAGCCCAGGTTACCCGGCTCAGCAACAGAACTTCCACTCGGTGAGGGAGATGTTTGAGTCCCAGAGGATCGGGCTCAACGGTTCCCCGGTCAACGGGAATAATAGCTGTCAGATGGCCTTCCCCTCCGGCCAGTCCATCTACCGCACCTCAGGAGCTTTTGTTTATGACTGCAGCAAGTTCTGAAAGCCACCATGTGCCTTTTAAATTAATAACTTTAATATATATTTCCTATATTTTTTGTACTTTTCCTCTTTATGGTCTTTTATTCCCACCCCGAATGGACAAAAGAGATTCAGAGATTTTTTTTTTTTTTTTTGTCCAGGCGTGTGTAACATCAAAAACACGTAAGTTTTTTCCCTCTCGCTTCGAGAATTGTTTATAAAGTTGGCTTATATACCAGCTTTTATGACTTTAGACTGTAAATTATAGCCTAATATAGTAATTTATTTTTAGAAAAAAAAGGGGAGTGGTTGGATATTGAGGACCAAACACTTAATGTTTTCCAGTTTTCTTATGCTGCCTTTAATTGTCCTTGTATAGAAATAGAGGGAAACGTGTAGCCTATACTGACTTATTTTATTCATTTTGTCTTATTTGTTAAAAACTATTTTGAAGGCATTAATTACATTTTGTTTGTTTAATAAAGTGCCGTCTATTTGATTTTAATTGGAGTGATTTATTAGCATGGATAAATCTAAGAGAAAGGAGATGGTTTCTGTATAAATGAAAGATTGGAGATAAAGCAACAATAATAAGGTGTATAATATTTTCCATCTGTTGTGAAGATAGAGGTGATTGAAAAATAGAAAATACACAGGAGTGTGCAGCTTTGGGTGCATATGCTTTCAATGAATTCTTTTTTTTTTTTCAATTCGAAGAGAACAGTTAAAGAAATTCAAATATTTATGACGCATCCATCTGAAAATACAAGATTTTATCAGATGAAAATAATAATAATAGCAATATTAAGTGTGTGCGGACCTGCTTTACGCATCAGAGGTGAAGTTATGAACAGATAGTGGGTTAAATTTAGAAGTAAATCTGACTTTTTCAAATTCCAGTAAACACGCTTCAGTCTTTGTTGCACGTTGTATATTTTCTGCAGGCAGTAAATAAATACACGCGTGGCAGCCGTTCAGCAGTGCGGTTTGAGCTCACTAAAGGCCTTGTCAGCAGAACAGATCAGTCATTCCAAACTGAGCAGGCTCCCGTCTGCCTCCACACACTGCCGCATGTGAATGATGGGAGGTTTTGGATGCAAAAAGCTGCAGCTGCATTTGTGTTGGATGCCTGTGCAGCGCATTCTGCTCCGAGCTGTCCATGCGTGACGAGGACGGCCTGATGGATATGATCCGTGACGCGGAGGGAGATAGTCACTAGTGGACAGACACACACACACACACACACACACTGGCAGACTGCAAAGAATTACGCACGGTGCGCTTTAAGAATCAAATACTAAACCGTTTGACTGGTTGAATTATTGCCTCTGTCAGGTGTTTATTTATTTCAGTAATTTCTAAATGACGCAACGCCAGGGGAAAAAAAAGAAAGAAGAAAAGCTGCAGTTATGAAGCGCAAAGCTTTGCATTATTTTATGTGCAGTTTTATTTTACATCAGCAAAACAGGGTGAAATTAATATTAAGAATGGGAAAGTTTTTACTAGAATGTTTATTTAACGGCTGATTTATCATCTTCAGTTGCTTATTCTAGGGGGTGTGAAATAAATAATTCCAGTAACAGCCACAATAATGTTTAGGCTGTAATATATATTAATATGATCAGAGTAATAAGCATTAATCTAATGATTATAATATATTTTAGAAAGTGCCTTAACCCCCCACTATTACAACAACAACAACAACAACAGTAATAATAATAATAATAATAATAATAATAATAATAATAATAATCTTTTCTTGGTT
>JAQQZY010000020.1:13032295-13045205 GCA_030068375.1 Ostorhinchus rueppellii | reverse complement strand
ATGTGAGTACAGCACAGTAGTAGAAAAAAAACGCATCTTAGAACGGAAATCAAATAATCGTTTTTCCTCGATTATATGAATTTTGAAATCGTCTGGAGCCAAAATCGTAATCACGATTAAAATTCGATTAATTGAGCAACCCTCGTGCAAAGAAGAGTCAAAATGTCTATAACATCAAAATGAGCAAAGCCAAAGCATCGGTTACAGAAGCTTTAACCTATAATACACTGTTAACCAAAAAGTGGAAATAATTATGTTTTCAGATACATTTCCCTGTTTTTTTCCCCCTATTTATACACATCAATAATCTCCTTTAACCAGTTGGAATGATTCCATACGGAGTGCCACTTACACTTTATCTATCAAGAATAAATAAAGCTACAAGACGACAGATTACTTCATTTATACCTGTGGGTAAATTTGTTTTGCTGATGTTGTGATTGTCTTGGCATTACAACAAAACAACAAAACACACATTGAACCCGTTAGGCAGGTACTTGGTCAGGTTTCAAGACAAAAAAAAAGTGCTCAGTGCTCCATCATTCATCAGTATAGCAACATGGAAAAGTAAAAAAGATCAAATAAATAAATAAGATCAACTAAATAAAGACAGTATGCAATAAAACACAATAAAAACCTCAAGAAGATAAAAGCAGTCTGTGATAGAAACCAAGATAAGAACATAGACTTTACAAATTAGAAGTCATAATAATAATAAATACAGCAAAGAAATAGAATAAATAACTAAAGTGAACTAAAGTGATCAGTGACAGGAACAAAGCTGTTTTTATAGCGCTGTGTCCTACAAATCACATTACCATGATCATTTTATGAGAAGAGATAAAGAGATATTTTATGGACAAGAGTGTATGTGGAAAAAAATATCAAGGGACACCAAAGTATAGTTTTGAGGATTTCTCAAAACTCTCAAAAAAAAAATCTCAAAATCTCTTTGTAAGCTTAACGGCTGATTTTTATCCTATGCAATAAATGCTACTTTTTAACATTGTGGAAAATTAAAGGTGGGGTCTGAGATGTTAGAAAAATGGCTCGAATGGGCTACGTTTTGAAGACAATTCAAAAGTCCCACCCCCTTTCTTCAGACTCTATCCAAGCTCTGGCTCAGTTTCCTCGGTAGGAGCTCCAAGCTTCTAAGGATGCATGAATAGGGGTGTGCGCAGAGGTGGAAGGGGAGCGGGACAAATGGCAGTTGACTTTGATAGACATATCACCATTCAATCATTTCGAATGGGCGCTCAAAATGATTGGATGTTGTTTTTTTATTCCTGTCGGTCCCACAGGTGACTAAAACTTTTCATTTTTGTGTCAGAGCACTTAATTAATTGTTTGCAATTGCAGGGTGTGAAGGAGATTTTTAGCAATATAGTAAAAAAAAAATGCTCCATGAAAACATTTCAGACCCTACCTTTAAGTAAAAACTAAATCTGAAGCATTTTGCCAGCGTATTAGATGTTGACACAATTGCCTCTAGATACGACATTATGGGTTTATAGCAGTGATAAATGTTGCAACATTCTTGCAAAATAAAATTGTGTTTGTTGTTAAAACCATGAATTTTTTTGTAATAGAGCCCATCAGGTATTTGTGTATATACAGTATGTCCCATTACTTTAGTCCATGTTATGTATAAGAATCTCCAATTTAACCAAATAACCTAAAGAAAAGCCATTTGTTTTACAAAGAAAAATACAAGTAACCACCTATGTGAATGGAGCTCTACACAAATACAGAGAATCAAAATAATAATAGTTAAAAATATTAAAGATAATGGAAAGAGGTAAGGAGACGACGGCTAGTGTTGACAGTCTAAGTCACAGGTGTCAAACATGTGGGCCAGGGGCCAAATCCGGCCCACCAAAGGGTCCGATCCGGGCTGCCAGATGAATTAGTGAAATACAAAAATCATGTAGTTCTGGGGCCACATACAGACACGTTTGATTTAGCTTGTCTTTGTTTTAGTGTAAAAAAAAAAAAAAAAAAAAAAAAAAAGCAAAATTATATTTAAACATTTTTACATTTACAAACTATCTTTTTACAAAATCATGTGAATAACCTGAACAAATATGAACAACTTGGAATATTTCAACAGAAGTCAGTATAATTTTACCAATATTCTGTATGTTATTAAATGGTTTGTGTTTTTGTAGACTCACTGTGATCTGTATAAGTTACATGTGGAAATGAGAAACTGAGACATAAAATTGCACCTTTTTTTCCCCCTTATTAATTTTTTTTTCATGCTTTGTGTTTTTTTTTTTTTAAAGGATAGTTTGTAGATGTAAACCTTTTCATAATGTACTTTTACATTTTTAACTCAAAATATTGAGAAAACTTTGGAGTTTGGAGAGGATATTTAGGTTGTTATTTTCCTGGTCCGGCTCAGTTTAGATCATATTGGATTGTATGTGGCCTCTGAACTATAATGACTTTGACATCCCTGGTCTGAGTGATGATCACACTGGAACCATTGCAGTGAACAGTACTCAGGTCAGGCCTGGTTGGAGAGTTATGTCGAAAAACTTTTTTTCTGCACTGACGCTGCAGGGACCAGAACGAAAACAAACGTAGGTGAAGAAAGGGCAGAGCGAGTGTGTCATTAAACTAATTTCTACAGATTCTTCATCACTCTTTTCCGTGCTCCCCTTACACAGAGGCTGACAGGTATGTAATTTTAGACAAGATAGATTTATACTGCATTACCCTGTGAACAAATGACGCTTTAGCTGACAACATAAGCTTTAAATTGAGGGTTCGCTGACTGATAATTCTTATCATCAACCTTAAGGTGGAAACCCAAGCGTTCTCCATTACAGAGTTTAATAACCCAGAAGAACGACAGCCACAAGAATAATAAAAAAGAGCCACATTATTAAAGTCGAATTTTTTTTTTTTTTTAAAGTGAAGCAGCTGACAGGTTGAGGAGCCTCTTGTGTTTTGAAAGGCCTCTCAACTGGACGCCTGAAGAGAATTCCAATCTAATACTGGGAAACTCTGAAATAGCCACCATATTTCAAGCTTCATTAAATAGCAGATATTACGCAACAAAACAGGCCAACTGTTAAAATCTTCTCTGGGGCACAGGAGCAGAAGTGTATGAGTTAGTGCTTGCCAGGAGCCATTATGTCAGCAGCGTAGACAAATCCATGTGGGGGCCATACCTGTTTTTCTCATTGTTGGGATGAAGAATTTGCTCCATAGCGGGATGTGACACAGTACTTTCTGCCATCCCTCAGTCTCTCCCTGTGCATCCGTGCATGAATTCTCTATCAGTTTGCATGTAACCCCCCCCCCCCCTTAGAAATCAAAAGCACTGACTGGTGTCAAGTAAGGTGGGGTCGGTTGGAGGTGATGCAGAGTTTTGGGTGAAAAACTGACACACCTAACAACAACTCAAACAGAGCTTGTCTGGTCTTCTTCCACTCAGAGAAAGCAAAATACTCATTCTCTATATGGAGACAGCACTATGAGGATCCTGGGAGTGGATTTATGAGGTCTGGACCGCCTGCATGGACTAAAATGAAACCCAACACCACCTCCGCTTCTTTAACAGAGCCTGAGAACTTCACAAAAAGACCCCATCCTGACTCCCAAAACAAAAGTCATTCTTTGTGTATATCACTGCACTCATATTCGTCAGTCTAATCTAACAAGTGTGGGAATTTAATGTATTGTTGAAATAATGTATACTAAATCTGAGTAAAATTTGAGTTATTCTTACTTTACATGACTGATACTTCTACTCTATTTTTATCTCACAGGAAAATATGACATTTGTTCTCCATTGCATTTGTGTCACTTATAATTACTTTTTTTTCTTGCATATCTTGGCCAGGACTCTCTTGTAAAAGAGGTTCTTAATCTCAATGGTATAGTTCCTGGTTAAATAATGGTTCAATTAAAAACAAAACTATTTTACCATAAGAAGTGGCCGAGTCAGAGCAACTTTTTAATGATAATCATGTTTCAAATGATTCTTTCCAGCATGTTCGGTGTTGTGGGAGTCTATATTGTGTGTTTTTGTATGAGTTGAATTGGCAGTCATTTATTTTCACCATTGGAAAATACACTTACATGATCTAGAACCATGTTAGTAATCTGTCTAGTAGTGTACACTGTACCAGAGCCGATCCAAGGCATAAGCAAACTAAGCGCCTGCTTATGGCCCCGTAGCCACTAGGGCCCCCCCCCCCCAGAACAATTAAGGGGGAAAAAAATTAGTTTTTGCATGCATGAGTGATGATTTATACATGATTAAAATTATACTATTGTGCAAAAACACACTTTTCTGTGGTGCTGTGGATGTAGGCCTAGTGATTTTTACTGCCTCTGTTTAAATGTGAAAACTCTGCTGCACCATCATGTGTGCCTCCTGCTGTGTAGTGCGCACTATTCATCCAACTCACAAGTACTTCCAATAAAAATAATATCACAAAAAAGGACGTACCCTTCTGGGGCTAAAAAAGAAAGAGGAAGAAAGAGGAAGAGGAGAAAAAACTCAAATAAAACAAAAAAAACAAAACAAATAGAAGGTCCTAAAATTTCATTTTGCTTAGGGGTCAATGGAGGCTCGGACCAGCTCTGCACCGTACCATAGCTTGGCTTCACATTATCTAGATTAAAATGATTCTATTAATGCAATGTGATCAATCGTACTTTTGTTTGTAACACTTTTACTTTCTTTTGGTATTTTGTTAAGCATTTGTTTCCCTTAGACCTTGTAACTGCTGGCGTAAGTATCTTAACACTTTAATTCAGTTTTTTCTTTCATTTAAGTATTTGACTGACTTCTTGATGCCTTTTCCTCAAATCCAGTCCACTTTTAAAGTTTCATAATACTTCTCATTTTCCATTTCACTGATGTGTCACCCTGTCACACCTATTTTGTAAAACGTGACAATAAAAACAGCTCAATACACGCTGTTCCCAACCCTATTGAGCAACCACACTATCTGCATAATCCTTCAGCTGCAATGTACTGTTTTTTTTCCAGAAACTAGAGTCTGTGATAAAATGGAAGAGATATCTGAAATTCTGATAATAAAACTGCTCATATATTGTGTATTCAGAGGTAAAAGATAGCGGGTTGCACAGTGCTTCCCATTTGTTCTGGCAACATTTAACAGATCGGTTAAATATATCATCTTGCTTTAAACTCTTGAACCCTGTTTTTCCCATTGAAACTCTGTCTAAAGCCATCTTTAAGTTATAAAAAAGGGGTAATTTTCCACTTTGCATGACACCATCACATATATATTATGTCTATGCTTGTTGTTCCAACACTTCACTGGAAATATTTGATGCTTCAACTTAATGAAATATTCAAACCAACGTATTTTCAAGGCTGCATGGTATCATCAGATGGAAATGTTCAAGATCCTTCTATACACACTTGTCATTTTATACACATGTTCCCACAGTTTTACTTGACATGCTGTATATATACTGATTATTCAAAGCCTTGACTATACTGTAGAAGTCAAAATAAAGTAATGTGGGTTTGAACAATATCTTGCATCATAAAGAGAACGGTGTTAAATGTAGAAACACAAACACCTGAGCACTGAGACCGAGAGACGTCTTTACAACTGACCTGTTTATTTCATTGTTCTTAAAGTCAAATGTCTATAAATATTTGCATGAAGTTTCTTTCATAAAGTGCAACAAACTGCAGAGCTCTATCCAAGGAACTTTCCCATCTGGAGAAACTTTTTACTTTACGACATAATACATTGCTATGTGCTGATTCATTGTGTTTTTGGTGAAGTTTGTCCCTCTGAATAAGAAAGCAAGAGCTTTTTGTGTAATTTTCATCATATTGCTATTGACATTCAGCATTCAATTATACGGAAAGAAAACCACTGATTTACATAATATGATGGGATGGAAGATTCTTTTAGATAAGGAAGGCATGAGGAGGCAGAATTGAGTGTGTTTCCAATTATAATATTCTTAGAACATTCAAAATTCAAGAATGTTTATTGTCATTATGTGCCGTCTCCATCCACTTATCCGGGTCCAGGTCGCCAGAGCAGCAGCCTCAGCAAAGAAACCCAGACATCTCTTTTCCCAGCCACTTCACCCAGCTCTTCTGGGGGAATCCCGAGGCATTCCCAGGCCAGCCGAGAGATATAGTCCCTTTAGCGTGTCCTGGTTCAACCCCGAGGTCTCCTCCTGGATAGACATGCCTGAAACACCCAGGGAGGCATCCTCACCGGCTCCTCTCAACATGGAGGAGCAGCGGCTCTACTCCTAGTCCCTCCCAGATGTCTCCTCACCCTATCTCTAAGGCTGAGCCCAGCCACCATACGAAGGAAACTCATTTGGGCCACTTGTACCAGTGACCTCATTCTTTCGGTCATTACCCAGACCTCAAGACCAAAGGTGAGGGTCAGAACGTAGATCAACCAGTAAATCAAGAGCTTTGCCTTTCGACTAAACTCCCTCTTTACCACAATGGACTGGTTTAGTGTCCGTATCACTGTAGACGCTGCCCCGATCCGCCTATTGACCTCCTGCTCTAGCCTCCCCTCATTTGTGAATAAGATCCAAAGATACTTGAACTCCTCCACCTGAGGCAGGTCCTCCTCCTCGACCTGGAGTGGGCACTCTACCCTCTTCTGGCTGAGGACCATGGCCTCAGACTTGAGCTGCTTCATACTCGGCTGCGAACTGCCCCAGTGAGAGCTGAAGGTTGCTGCCTGATGAAGCTAAAAGGACCACATCATCTGCAAAAAGCAGAGACAAGAGCCTCTCACCACCAAACTCAAACCAAACTCCCTCTCCATATATAGGGTATAGAGCTGGTCCGCGGTTCCAAGTCCAGGACAAAAACCACATTGCTACTCTGCGATCTGAGCTTCAACTACCGACCGTACCCTCTTCTCCAGTACCCTGGTGTAGACCGGGTACCGGGGAGGCTGAGGAGCATGATCCCCCTATAGTCAGAACACAACCTCTGGTCCCTCTTCTAAAAAAAATGGGGACCACCACCCCAGTTCGCTACTACAAAGGCACTGCCCCTGATGTCCATGCGATGTTACAGAGGCGTGTCAGCAAAGATAGCCCTACAACATCCAGAGCCTTGAGATACCTGGGGCGGAGCTCATCAAACCCCGGGGCTTCGCTGCCATGAAGTGTCATTATGTGCACATACTGAAATGTTTCTTAGAGGGAACTCTCAGCTAGATAAAAATAAAAAAGAGAAAACATAAAAACAGATGTACAGAATATGTACCTGTACATCAATATAAATAATGTAGCAATGTGCAAATGAATCACAGTCCCAGAGAAATTGATATTTTAATGGGAGGAGGCAGATCATGTTTTGATTATCATCACCTCCATCTTTCTTTAGCTTTACACATACCAAAACTAGTGATGTTAGATGCAGTTCAATAATACTCCCATGTACAGATGAACACTACCAATGATTAGTAGCTGACATTATCAGTCTGCATGTTCAGATCAGCAGGGACATCAGACATGTGGGGCACAGCTCTGATGACATTACAGGAAAACAGTTGGGTTGAATATGGTACTTCAAATGCAGTTTTGTGGACAATGACTTTGTGTTTGAATAGACATGGATTTTTTTTTTTTTACCATTTGCAGAATGAATTGTGTAATTTCCATTTGAAAAAATGTTTGGGTGTGAACCTGCTGATTTAAGCCAAATATCAGAGAGTTTACACAAACCTACATACTTCTTACATGTCTAGTATCATGTACATAACCCTGACTTACAAAGCAATCACGGATTTGGATTTCAAGTTGCTTTAGGGGAGCAACATAAAACCCTATTCATTTGCAACAGTTGGCTGTACCAAAAGTCATGTTGAAGTAGATATCCAATTGCACTATTAAAGTTGGCAATACCTACAAACACAAGGGCCTCAGGACAGACCGTATAACATGTTCTGCTGTTATGAAACATAATTAGATGGAGTTTCATTAATGTAGCCTCGCTTATTCATTAAAACATGGCATTAAATTTAATTTTAGCACATTTTTGGCTTGGAAAGGATTAAGTGAAGACAATGTGAGCATTGTTGCTTGAGGTTCACATGTTCTTTTAGGTGTACTTCCTGTTCTGAAAGCATGTGACATTTTTATAAGGTGTGCACACTCTTTGCAAGCGATTGTTGTACGAAATTTTTTTCACAACATCCAGAGTTTTTTTTTTTTATTTTGTTTTGTTTACTTATAGTTACATGTAGTGTGTCGTGCAATGTCGATTTGTGTTGCATTGTAAGTTTTTGTGAACGCAGGTAAGTGCATTCAGTGTGATTCACCAAGTTTGATAATGTCTTTTAGCTCAGAACAAATGATGTCCCTATGCCCGTCAGGTTTATTCTAGGAGTTGTCAAAAGTCACGCCGATCTACATGAGATCATTAAGTGAAAAAGCGTAGGCAGGTCGCAACAGTTCAGCACAAACCCATGAAGAATGCATTCAGGCCCAAACACTGATGCTATCTGTGTCAGAGTATCTGACGCTCAAATTGTCCTTTAAGTTCAATAAAGCCTGACAATGCAAAACATTATTTAGTAACCAGATCAGTCAGGTGTGTCTGTGTGACGTTGATGACCTCAGCAGGTGGGTTGAGTCTCCTTGCCAACAGTCATAAAACGTTACCATAACAGCAGCCGTCTTTATTCCCCTGGATCACTAGAGCCATTGTTTCAGTGACGACAGGAGCGGTGACGTATGAGAATATGCAGCCGAGTGTGTTTCTGGTAAAGCTGCTATGCACATTTCATTGCTGGAGTGACAGCCACCTGAACATGAAGGAAGTTTAGAAGTGAAACTTTTGCACATGCACACATCTACGCAGACAGGCAGCTGACAAATACCAAGGTGTGGTGTTTCAACACTACTCTATTTTTAGGGGTTGATGTGGGAGCTTTTGATTCTTACCTGTATGCTTTATTCACTCCAACAGGCAGGGCAACTACTCTCACAGGTGTTCACACATCTTTCCACATTAGAATAACATGACAGTTTCGTTCACAGCAGAATAACTCACATTGTTGCATTCTGAGTAAATTATGCAATGACATAAGGGATGGGGTGGTGTAATTTTGTATTTATAACATCATGTCTGCAGTCTGTAGATGATGTGTTTGTGAAGGACCTGCTCATGCATACTGATTCTGTCCAGTATTTTCTTTCTGTTTGATTAACTCCCTTTGTCTAATTATTTGTTTATTGTCTATTGTGCCCCCCCCCCCCAAACACCTCTGTTTCCTTCCTCCAACAGCTTTCAGGCACTTCTAGAATAAATCACTGTTCCTAATGTATTGCTTTTTGATATGAAATAAAAAACAATAACATGTATATGAAACAAATCCAAGCACCAGCTCATACTCTATGACCACACATTGATGTTAAGATTTTGTTATACAGTATTATTCTATCCTTGTGCAAAAGTGCCAGGAAGGCCACAGAAAATACACACATCAGAAGATAGCCTTTTCTGTACACACATGGACCTGCACAAAGCTGAACACACTGTTGACATATCTGTGGACAGACATGCTGCTGTCACACGCCTCACCACCTGCTTGTATGGCATTAAACAGACGGACTACATCGTAATCTGAAGATTTTCAGATGTTAAATACAATTGTCAACATTCCATAGTGTAGTTCCTGCAGATCACACGACCGACATAAATGAATAAAATATCAGGTGATAAAACATTTTCCCTTGTCCATAGTAAAGCAGGTATTTGCAATATGGATGCTTCGGCCTCTTGTCGACATGTAATCAGTGTTTTAAATAGCAAAAGCTGATATCTTTGTGAAATTTTTAAAGAAACTTTTTAATCCACACATCTTTTATTGCTTTGTGTAATGAACCTGCACCTAAAATGTCAAATACAGGTGATATATATATCGCAGATATACAAGTCAGTGAATTACCTACATGAGATCCAGGTCATCACGGACACATTTTGAGACAGACCTGACCTTATATGTACTACTGTTGTGGTAAAGTCTGTATCTATTCTTACACAACCCAAACTGAAAAGGTCACTTAAGTTCATAACTTAGCTTGTTGTTTCTGCTCAACACCATTACAAACATCCACACCTGATGTCAAATGTTATCTATGGTATTGACAGTTTTAAGGCAACAAAATTAGTGGTTTGCCTGAACATTTGTACCGGTCTGTACTCATTTTTTGCGTTATAGGGTGGACTTTTGGAACCCAAAGATTGTGAGGGCAGAATTATTTTTACAAACAGATGTGGAGACGGCTTGTGACGGATTAGCTAACATGCAATGGAAGCTCCGTTTTGCAAGTTAAAATAAAATATAGTTTTACTTGGATTTTTTATGATATTTGTAAGGAAATGACAATATTAACAATGATTTTGTGTTTTCATTCTTCATTGGTTACTTACCTTAACCTAATAAACTTCAAATGAGGTGTATGCTCTATTTAAGGTGTACCTCCAACTGTACTGAAATGTTCGTATTCTGGGGATAAATCTAAGAAACATATTGTAGTTTTTACACTTTCAGGTAAGAGAGGATTTATTCATGTTTATGGGAGGATTCAGGTCTTAACTGAAGAGTCGGACTCCCTGATCCCTCCCGGTAATTCAAACCCTGGTTCCTTTTCTCAAAGTATCAACATGCATTTGAATTATCACTGCTACTCTGAGTCAGTAAAAGCTAAATTTATTCCAACTACCAGCTAGACTGAGATCTGATCCAGCACCAGGATGCTGGCCAGGGTCAGAGCAAAGATAAGAACAGGATTTATTTGATCGCTGTGCATCCTCTTTTTGCATAAACATAAAGATAAACTTTAACTTCAAATCACAAGCCATATATTTAAGTGTGTCTTTAATATGTTTGCAGCTCAAACTTGACCGAATTCTTTGCAGCAGCTATGGTATGTAGCTGAATTGAACACTTGTTAGAGCTGCACAGGAATAAACTTGCATATTTGAAACAAAAGGACGATCAGTCACGTACTGACAGTATGTGACTGCACCGTGAGGAATGCTGGTACGTGACACTAACAAAGGCTAATTTACATGTGCACCTCTTTATACATGGGAACCTAGGTGGTGATTCCTTTCTGTCAATCAAAGTGTGGGGCAGAGATAAACTGCCTCACACTCATGGAAATATGAATCCTGATGTCACTGTAGTATGACGATCATGCGGGTACCCGGCATCAAAGTTATTTGTTAATTAACTGACTTGAAATAGTGCATTAATCACTGAAATAATGTATCAAGTCCAAATGACAAACTTTAACTGAGTCCAAAGTTTTTTCTTTTTCATTTTCTTGTGATGAAGTCAGCTTTGATCTGAAGATAAAGAATTTAGTTACAAGGAATTTACTTTTGAGATTCCACTTTCCAGTTGCATCTTATTCAGACGTTTAAGCAGTTTTAAAACAAATGAATCAAAAGGTGGCTACATCTGGATCTGCGTTATAGCTGCCAAGACATTAACAGCTCATAGATGGCAATCTTTCCAAACTGTCACCCAAAAACGACTTCCAGATTTTGTAGATATTGAACACATGGAACACAGAACAGCTACTATCCTGTCATGCTAAAAAGTAAAACATTGCTTCAGTGATGCATGCTGCATAACCAGAAGAACCATTCTGTCTTGTTTTTGGATTTCATTTGCGTTAATAACTGTTATGTGGTACCATACTCCTGTACCGGTTTTGTTCATATGGAAACAACAAACAAACAAACAAAATAAGAGTATTTTGCCTGGAAGGACATTCCTGTGTCCTCCACTGACAGTTGTTGCATAACTGTTATTCAGACACAGATATTTGTGCAAAAGGGCAACAAAGGTGACAAGGTGTGTTGAAAGAAATGACAGCGGAAGAGTTTAGTGACATGGACAGGACAGAGGGAGATAAAGACAAACTGAGAGACAACTTCCCATTTATCACCACTCTGCCTCCCGCTCTGCATGAGAGGTTGGACAAAAAAACCACAGAGCTGTCACTCAACTCTCAGCAGGTTTTACCTTCCAGCGACAACTGAACTTGGAAGTATGACAGGTCGGCTGCATTAGCACCGTCACCGCAGGCATGTACATGCACATACACATACACCGACTCAGCTACAGGATGATGCACATGCTTATGGGCAGACAACTAATCCAAAGTAATCTCAGTCCAAAGCTGGCATCCATCAGAAGACACTAGTACTTAACTTGAAGACAGTCTGCAATTAGGAATGCAGTCTGCAGTTCAGTTGTACATTTCAACATCTTTTTTTGGGGGAAAATTTGATATTTACTCATATCCTATTGTTATTAAGAGTATTACATCCATCCATCCATCCTGTAAGAACACGTAAACCCCACACAAAAAGACCTTAATCAGACCAGCCTCAAACCCAATGTCAACCAGTATACCATCAGACACAATACTTACCTACATCTGTGAAAGGGGGCTGTTGGTGTGGGGTCTGGATGTCTAAAATATAAATTGCATACAAAATAATATGAATAAAAATAAGTAAATACATAAAATAAATGTCCTTATGTGGTCTTCTCCTGTCAAACTGTGCCTTTAAATACTTATCTTTAGTGTGATGAGACTGTGAGCACTTGCAAAAGGGAAAATGCTATTTATTTATCTTTCCGGTGACCAAGAACATAAACATTTAATTCTCCACCGAACCAAATCACAACTTTATTGTTAAAACAAACAGCAGCAATGACAGTTCATGAAAAAAAGTCTACTGATAAAAAAACAAACAAAACAGAAAAAAAATGACGCAGCTTCTTAAATTTCTGTGGGTGTGGCAAACCTTTTTCCAGAGGCGGTGCCACTAACCTGAGGGGGGCGGGTCCAGTGCACTTCCGTGACTTGCTGCCGTCACAAAGTCATGGAA